>JAODAL010010995.1:0-102125 GCA_025379985.1 Phyllomedusa bahiana | reverse complement strand
TTTTTTTAATAAATCAGATCAAAGCCTGCCCCCGTTGCAGCGTCATACTGTAATAGGAAAAGTAGCCTCAAAGGGGCCATCCTGTCCTTGTGGGGGTTCAAATCATCTTAAAAATAACAAAAGGTGCACCGAGAAAACAAATCACAACATGCCTGTTGCTGTGAAAGTGCTTTCTGATTTTATTCACAAAATGGTGGTTTTTTATACCTCTTTGCAAATGAGTAGATAAGAAGGCATCACATGTAGCTGTCTGTGAGGGTCTATTGGCACGTCCTTATCTATGGACCACTCCTCACAGCTTCAGGAATGTCTGAACACAGGGTGTAACTTCTGACTAGGCGCCATCTTGGATTACACGACGATCTATACAAACTACTATAGGCGGCCATTTTGTTTAACACATTAATGACAAAAGATATACCTACAGCTTTTACATGCTGTACTATACAAGTATGTGCCTATTATGTATATAATATATATATATGTATATGTGAAGTATATACTAACTAATACATTAAAATAGAGACACAAAGGATCACACATATATAATCTTTGTTCCCATCCACAACAATATCAGGGAATACCTACGCCACTTTCCTACCAAACGTGATCTTAAATCCTTGATAACGGAGATAAGTGACGCATGGAAAACAGATATTGCTGACCTTAAGAGTGTTGCTGGGAGAATGGAAGATTTAGAGGAGGCACACGACGCTACCCGACACTATGTCTCGGACTTACAATCTCATATGTCCCTGCAAACAAATGCCCTCAGGGAGACAACTAAACACCTGGAAGACTTAGACAATAGAGGAAGGAGATGCAATATAAGGGTGAGAGGCCTCCCTGAACCTAAAGAATCCGAGGACCTACAAGCAATTCTCTCCTCCATCTTTAACTCAATCTTAGGAGAGCCAAACACACAGGTAATAAAATTTGATCGAGCTCATCGTGCACTTCGACCCAAAAACGCGTCTACTATACCTAGAGATGTAATATGCTGCCTTCATGACTTTCAATTAAAGGAACGCATAATGAAGTCGGCTAGATCCCAAAGAATGATTGAGTACGAGGGAGCTCAAATTCAAATCTTCCAAGATCTGTCCTGGATCACTTTATATAAAAGAAGGTGTCTAAAACCCTTGCTGGAAGAATTGATGCTGACTGTATCCAGAAACAGCAAATCTGCAACGCTGAAATCGTATGATGACCTTCATCGTTTCTGCTCCATACTGGAAGTTCCAATCCCAGACTTGCCGAATTGGGAACTTGAAGCTCCCCCCCCCCCCAGCACTGTCACCCGTTTGGAAATCACCTCCTGCTGCTACAAAGAAAGGTTCAACACCCAAAGACGCCAGGAGATCCTCCACGCGTTCAGGACCTCTCCCTTCTACCTGATGGCACTGATTATTACCTTCAAAATTGGTGCAAACAGAAAAGTTATCACAGAATGTCGGAAACGTTCCTTGGTTCCCAGGAAGATCGGACTCTAACGCTGCCTGGGTCTTTCCTCTACAGATAAGATCTTAGTATTGTTATTATATTGTTAATGATCATATAGGTTCATTGACTTATATATTATGCCTTTCCTATGCGACATGTTTAGCCAGGATTATTGCATAACTACTTGAAAATGTTCTTTATAAGCAGCCCCTTGTAGAAATGTTTTCCTTTGTCTTTGCGCCTGGCCCTGTGTGGGGGGTTGGGGAAGCGGAGTGAGATATCCTTCTCGTTTCCCCACCTTCCCCTTCCCCTTTTTCCCTCCCTTCCTCTTCCTACCTACTCCCCACCCTCCCTCCGTGACTTCGGCCCGCCCGCAGGGGGTAGGCACGGATATAGGTTACTCCGCTTTAACTGTATTGGTCTCGTTAGGCCACTGGTTGGTGTTTATTTTCAGGCTCACGTGTACCCCACATAGGGGAGGGGCACAATGGGAAAGATACGTATTGCAGATACTATGGTGCAAAGAAACGTGTTCCCAACTTGTGCCCAACTCTCCCCCGCCCAGAGCCTGGGCTCTGGTTACTACCGATCTGGTAGGGCTTTACAAGAGCCTTTGAGTTCACTTTGTTTTGTCATCCCTATTCCTATTGTGTCTCCCTCCCCCGACTCCTTAACGAGCAGTTCTATTAATTGTCTTGAGGATCAGACAGAATTGGCAAAATCTCCATCACATTTTTACAATGATTAAACTAATATCTATAAATGTAAAAGGCCTCAATTCGGTGCAAAAGCGTAGACTCCTATTCACTGAGCTCAAAAACAGTAAAGCTGAAATTGTATTTTTACAAGAAACCCATTTCAACAAACAAGGTAATCTTAATTTTTGAAAAAATCAATACCCTCTTTCTTATATTGCTTCCCAGGACAAAAAAAAGGCGGGGGTGGCAATTATGATTTCTGCCACTTGTCCGTTTCAAGTCTCTAGTTCCATAATAGATGAACAGGGCAGGTACATCATTCTGCACGGCTCGTACTTAGGTTCCGCTTTAACCATATGTAACATATATGCCCCAAATCAATCACAGATAAGATTTCTGAAACGAGTCCTTCTCAAGCTCCAGAGGTCGTCCTCTTGTATGGTTCTCCTGGGGGGGGAGACTTTAATCTGGCGTTCTCGGAAAAGATGGATAGACTTCACATACGAAAAACACCCCCCCCACCCCGCCCAGACTAATCTCTCCAGAGAATTTCGAAAACTGATCAGGCGATTTAGGCTATTTGACTTATGGAGAATTGCCCACCCCACAGAACGCAGTTTTACTTTCTTCTCACACCCACATAACTCACACTCTAGAATTGACCCTTTTCTGGGAATATCCCTATTCTCAGACGTTTAGATACAGCAGAAATTGGCAGTATTTCCTGCTCGGTCCACGCACCCATCTCAATGACCTTGCGCTCTGATTATAATGACATCCGCAGATGCCACTGGAGACTTAATGAGAGTCTAATTAAAAATCCAAGTACCAGAGAACAAATTAGGAAACAAATAGAAGACTACTTTGCTACTAACGTGGGCTCTGTCTCGTCCCCGATTACTCTTTGGGAAGCCCACAAGGCTGTTATTCGGGGCACATGTTTCGCAATTGGCTCAAGGCTGAAGCGAAGTGCCCAAATGCAGGCACAACAGGTGCAATCTCAATTAACGAGGTTGGAGTCATCTCTGGGTGCTCACCCGACCAAGGCCAAACTGAGAAAGATATTAGATCTCCGATCACAGCTCAAGGCCTTGATGATTGGGAAAACAGAAAAACTCCTGGTATTCTCTAGACAGAGATACTATGAAAAAGGGAATAGGGCACATTCACTGTTGGCAAAGCAACTCAGAGATGACGCAATCCGGATACAACCGCACGCTTTAAAAACGGGAACGGGACAGATTACACATGATCCAGAGAAAGTAGCGCAATTATTTCACGCATACTTTTCTAAACTATACAATCTCCCTGAAACCCTGCCATCTTCCCCGAGCGACAGAGAACAGGTTTTTCAACAATTTTTTGCTAAATGCAACCTCCCCACACTTTCATCGGAAGCTAGAGAGGCCCTCAATGCTCCTATTGACCCAGAAGAGCTAGAGGGAGTGCTGAAGAATCTGAAAAATGGGAAGGCGACTGGGCCAGACGGCCTAACAAATTTATATTATCAGACATTCGCACCACATTTGATCCCTTTCCAATTGCAAATATATAACTCTATACTAGATGGTTCCCCAGTTCCAGAGAGTTTTTTACATCATACATCACCCTTATACCCAAACCAGACAAAGACCCTATGGAAGCAGCTAACTATAGGCCAATTGCCTTGCTAAATACGGACTTAAAAATATTTACTAAGATCTTAGCTGACCGATTAGCAGTATGGATGCCCCGACTGGTGCATAAAGACCAGGTAGGGTTTGTCCTCTGTCGTCAAGGCGGCAACAACACAGGACGGGCAATCGGCCTTATAGATGCTCTTAATAAATTAGATTCATCAGGTCTACTGTTAAGCCTTGACGCTGAAAAGGCATTTGACCGCTTGAACTGGTCGTATATGAAGGAAACGCTAGGTAGATTTGGCTTCAATGGTCCTTTTGTAGAAGCATTAAAAGTTTTGTACTCTACCCCGACAGCCACCATCAAATTACCCCATGCGGCTTCCCCATTAATGAAACTGACCAATGGCACAAGGCAGGGATGTCCCTTATCCCCATTGTTATTCGTATTATGTGTGGAGCCCTTGGCCTCAGCCATACGCCTCAATCCAGACATAAGGGGAGTGGCTATTAATGGTATAGAGTACAAATTATCACTGTTCGCAGATTATATTCTCTTGACGCTTACTTCTTTACATATTACATTACCGAACCTACACTCCCTCTTGCGTGTTTTTCAAGATATCTCCGGGTATAAAATTAATACTAGTAAAACTGAAGCTCTCCCCATAAATTTGGGACAGGTGGAGCTAAATTCCCTACAAGCCAGTTATCACTACAATTGGAAGACATCATCTGTAAAATATCTAGGAGTAAACTTGACTAAAAACTTTTCCTCCCTGTATGGCAAAAATTTTCCTAAAATATATGCGGACATTCGTGCATACCTGCAGAGGTGGAGAGTTCTGCCCCTGTCCTGGTTTGGACGAATCTCTGCAATCAAAATGACGATCCTCCTTAAAATATTATATCTTTTCGAAACACTTCCCATCCCAGTCCCAACAAGGGATATAAAAGCCTTGCAAGCATCTATACTTAAATTTATTTGGGCCTATGGTAGACATCGTATTGGAAAGTCTATCCTTATGGCAAAGAAGGAGATGGGAGGACTCGGAGTCCCAGACCTATTGAAATACTATTGGGCAGCTCAGTTACGCCGCATCCCAGCCTGGTCATCTCAGTTTGCCTACGCTAGATGGGCTGAACTGGAAAAACTTTGGATTGCCCCAGTGCACCCAAACTCTTTTTTATGGAATACACCTTCGACCGCTCCAGCCAAAATCCTGCTGGGCCCTATGGTGGTGACGAGAGAAGTCTGGACAAAATGCGCAAAAGATCATAATCTATGTTCCCCCTCGTCAGGCCTGACCTCCTTCCTGTTCAACCCTGCCTTTCCAGGGAGCATGAACAACCCTGCTATGAAGGTGTGGTTTGACAATAAACTCTTTCAAGCCGCAGATTTGGTGGAACACTCCTCTGGTCGACTCATGCAGTTCAATAGATTGAAAGCGAGATACTCCCTGCCTGAGTCATGTAGATTCTCGTATATGCAGATCATGCCCTTCCTACACACGGCTTTGGGGTCACACAGGGTGTCTCAACCTACACAATTTGAATTAATCTGTAGACAAAATGGCTCGACCAGAAGCTTAATCTCAGCTATATACGCAATTCTCTCCATTCCAAACACGGTTAACCCCAGTAAACATGGTTATATGGCGAAGTGGGAGGGCTTTGTCCAGAGGGATATAACTGAAGATGAATGGCATATAATTTGGAGGAGGGCGGCTCAAACTTTGAGATGTAACCTGTATAGAGAAAATCAGTATAAGATACTTTTGATGTGGTACCATACCCCCTCTTTCCTACATAAACTGAATCCGCTAATCCCAAATACATGTTGGAGATGCCATATGGCCTCTGGTCACATCTTCCACATCTTTTGTGAATGCCCTAGGATCCAAGCCCGGGGGAATCGTGAAAACATCCATTCCCGGTTTTACGGGCCTAAAACCCGCTTTGGCCCCCCTTTTTTAAATATAAATTAAAGTCCCCCCAATAAAAAGCATACTTTAAAAAAAAAAATGTCTTACAGTTTGAGGGGCGGGGAGATGTTTGTTCCCTTTTTTGGGAAAAGGGGTGTGATCCCAATCCCCTTTCCCAAGACTTGGTCCATAGATTAAAAAGCATACGCATATGGAGTATTTTAACCGCCTTGTTGAAAAACACCGTAGATTACTTTATGAGGTTGGTCTCAATGGGAAAATTTGTGGCTGAAAGGAACCTTGAGTGAAATCTATGAGAATCCCCCTTTAATAAAGACGATGCACCTGTATTAGTACTGCTCGTTCCAGACAAACTCCTATCCCCTTTCCCTCCCCCCCCCTCGTTGGTTTTGTAGGTACGTACTTTGTTCCCCTCCTTTTCCCTTTCAAAAATGAAAAAAAGTGAAGCCATTTTTTTTGCCTCATGTTTTTATGGATTTTAAAATACGGATGCCCCTCACTATATGCACTTATTAATGCTGTAATTTGCAACATACTTTTTTTAATTTATATAAAGTTTAAGATGTCAGAACGTCTTGAATTGTTTTCTATTGAATATCTTCTTTGGGTTATAGGCACTGTTTTTTTGTTGTTTTATATCAAAAAATGTTTTAAATAAAACACAGTTAATAAAAAAAAAGCTTTTTCCGGCTGCCCCTTTCCCCCCCCCCCCCAAAAAATTTTTTTTTTAAAACCCCCCCTCCCCCCCCTTCCCCAAAAACCCCCCCCCCCCTCCCCCTCTTCCCTTCCCCCTCCCCAAAACCCCACCCCAAACACTTTTTCCCCCCCCACCCCCCTTTTTCCCAAAGGCCCAAAGGGCCCCGCCACCCGCAGCCCCCGCAAATGAGGTCAGACAGTGGCACAAAGAAATTCTGGAGGTGGGGAAAAACAGGAGTAGGCCCCAAAAGTGGGACAATGGCAGGTGTGGAGGTCACAGCGGCAGCAACAGCAGCAGCATGAGGGCAGGACAGTGGCTCAATGACATTCTGAGGTGGCACATAACAGGAGAAGGCCACAGCGTGGCACAATGACAAGAGTTTGGAGGACGGCAGCTGCCATAGAAGCAGCATTGAGGTCAGACAGTGGCACAAAGGACAGAATGTGTAGGTCACGCTAGCAGCTACAGAAGCAGGCATGGAGTCAGGACGTGGCACATTGAAATTCTGGAGGTTGCAAAAACAGGAGTTGGCAACAGAGTTGCAACATAATGACAAAGTGTGGAGCAGCATGAGGTAGAAGAGTGGCCACAATGACTTTTGGAGGTTGCAAATACAAGTAGTGAGGCCACAGTGTGAACAATGACAGAGAGTGGAGGTTGCGGGTGGCTACAGCCATGAGGTCAGTGTGTGGAAAATGGTACCACAGTGTGGATGTCTCATAGGAACATCCATTCATTGCAGCAGCATGTGGTATGTGTGTGACAACCTATGACAAGGCTGGGTGGAGGGGGTGGCTAGACCAGTACACCTGTTAAAGATGATGGTTGGAGAGGGTAGTATCTAGGAAGCAGAGGTGTGGCATCAGGCGGGGGGGGCGGCATAGGTTTGAGTGGCGGTGGAAGGTTAGTTGAAACCAGGACTCATAATTCTCAAGTTTGGGTGATAAGGCGTCATGCTGATGTATCTGACGCCTAAGGCATTGGTGTGGTGGAAATCCTCGCCAGTCCACGCCTGAGTAATCTTGACAAAGGTCAGTCGTTCCCTTTTCCCGGTGTGACACACGCGGGTTTCTCCTTGGGGTTTACCATGAGGCCCACGCCGGCACCTGATACCACCCCGCGCGGATGCCACACTACTGGCAGGCAGGACAGCTTCTCCACTTGCAAACGCAAAGTTCGGCACACTATCCAGTATGGCTGCCAGTATGTCCAGCGTCTTCTAACTGGGGTGACAGAGTGCATCGGGGACCGAGAGATGATGGGCAAAGAGAAACTACTCCCTTCTTGCAGAGGTGGTGGAGTCTTGATGGCTGCAATGGCATGCATGACACTGGGCGCTGCTGATTGCTGTTGCTGCGGCAGCTGGATGGACCACCCACAATCTGAGGCCACGTTTTCTTCCAAGACCACCGGGAAGATGGTGACAGCAGGCATGTGTTGACGCAGGACCGTGGTGCCAACGTTAGGCTCCCTGGCCCACGCATTCACTTTCTGCCACAGATTATATATATACCATTATTCGGCTCCTCCGTGTGATTGTTTTACAAAGAACTTGCACACCACCGAGTAGCTGATTTTATAGCCAACGCTCCGCACTGAGTGCACTACTACCCGCCGCTGCCTCGCTGAGCCCATGTGCCGCTACTTTCTTGGGACCTGCGAAGCGGTTTTTTTACCCGTGGCGCTTGGCTCCTGACACCTCACACTGCTTGCTACCCTGCATGACTGCACGTGCCACACAACCACTTGCTGGCTGCGCCGCTGCCTGACGCGCAAGCTGACGCCCCTCTTTTCCTGACGATGAAGGAAGCCCTTGCTTCACCCGGCTCCAAGTGCGGTGGCTACATCTATCATCGATTTGGGTGTTCATCGTCACTGCTGTCCTCCTCACCGGTCTTGGTATGCAGAGGTGGACCCCTCACAACATGACCTACATGCCACTCTCCCATCTATACGGTTGCCGCTACTGCAAAGAGCAGGGTGATATTGGGGGGGTGTGTTAAACACAACACAATGGTGCCCCATTTCTTCGCTGCAAGTAGCTGCTGACTGCCTCCTCATCCTCGCTGTATAAGTGGCACTGGAGCCAGACCACATAGTAGATCTTGGCTGAGTGGAAGCCCGGATGGGACAGAGGGGGTTGAGGAATGGGAGGGACCGCTGACCCGCTCCCGGGCCATGCCAACTAAGGGATGTGTATGTTGTTCCCACCGACTCTTGGCTGGGGTTGTCAGGATGTCATCTGGGAGGAAGTGGATGACCTAGTCAACCAATCAAGATCATTGGGTTGTCTGAACAACACACGGCTGCTAGATACAGACGGCAGTTGTGGCGTCAGACGACGTGACCCTGCTGCTGACTTGTCCCTTGCTGTGCTGAGACCTGGGTTGCTCAGAAGTTTGTGCCACTGCACTGTCGCAGGGTGAAGAGCCTGCCACTCTCTGTATGACATACTGTTTGTTCTAAGGAGGTACAGACACTGTTTGGATGAAGATCATCTGTGATATGATAAATGACACACATGTATTTGACTCCTGTTGAACAATCTAACATGCTTGTCGGGAGAACCTTGGATTTAAATTGTGCCTACACATATGGGCAGGAAAAATTTACTTGTATGTTGCCGTTTTAAAAAACTGTGTATTTTACTGATATAAAAGCAACAAACAGGCGTAATTAACCTTCGGATATGAATTTTGCTACAGCAAAATATTCTTTTTTTGGCGGTGAAAAAGAACGTTTCTTAGTAAAATAGTTAGTTACACCCTTGGATGTAAATTGTGCAAAGAAATATGCTGCCAACAATTACCAGCTTTGTAGGTGGTTTAACAACGGGGTGTATTTACGGAAACCATACACTACAGAAAAAAACTTGTAATTAACCTTCGGTTCTTGATTATGCTACAGGCAAAATGTCTTCTTTGGCGATGAAAAAGAACGTTTCTTTAGTGACACAACAGCAGAAACAGATGCTTAATTAACCCCTGGGTGTAAATTGCGCAAAAGTAATATGCTGCCACAACAATTACCAGCTTTGTATATGTTATAATGGTGTGTATTTTTCGGTACACAACAACAGAAAAACTTGTATATTAAACTGCGGTTGAATGATTATGCGTACAGCAAAATGTCTTACTTGGCGCGTGAAAAAAGAACGTTTCTTTTAGTGACCACAACAGCAGAACAACGCTCAGCAACGTTCAGCAACTGGATCTAAATTGCACAAAAAGAAATGAGCAACCAACAATGAAGGGTATTTGGATGTTAAAAACGCTGTTTCTTTAAATGAATTACAACAGGAACAGGTCTTAGATAACTCCTTAGATATTCAATGTGCTGAAGAACTGTGCATGATAGAGTTAAAATGTATATGCAGCTGTTATTGGACGCCACTGGACTTCAGTTCCCGAATACCCCACAAAATCGATTAGAAAGTAAGAGAAGTGTCTTGAGACACAGCTGAGACAACCCCAAAAATCGCTGTATTAAAAATGATGTTCTTATATATGAGTATGCACATAGCAGACACGCGACACATTCCCTACTCAGTACTAGTGAGAGCCGGTTATGAGCTACCCAGCGTCCGCGCCCGGACTTATATATTGCAGGCGGGTGGGTGACGTCACCGCACATCAGGCTGGGTCTCTGAATTGGCTTCATCTCTGCACATGTATGCAGCTATGCCCCTTCTTCCTCCCAGAGTTCTTTGCCCATGTAAACGCCTGTGCTCGGAGCCATTTATCAATCAAAAAAAGCACACTACGTTCACGCGAGTACCCCAAACTGCGACTTCGTTCTCAGAAATCGAATTTTCCTTGAAATTCACTAAACGGAAAATTCCACTTCTTAGAATCTATTTGCCCATCTCTAATCATAACGGGAGTTTCAGGGGCCGTTCCTGGAGATAATTGTGGTTCGAAGGGTAGTGGGTAATTATAGAACTAGCACCCGTTATTCTGTTATAGAATGATATGATATGGCGATTTCAATACTTGTACGGTGATTAGTGAATTAGTCTTTCACTGTGATCCATAGGGTTTATAGTAACTCTTAATTATCAAGCCGTTTTTACCTTAATGAAGCACTGAGGTAGGCGTTCACATCTAGGGGTTGGAGGTTCTGTTTGGAGCTTTGTCGCAGTGGTCAGCGCCAAAATGGCAGAAAGGTAGCACATCATGCTTTGCTATTGCTTCCTTTAAGAAAATGGACATCATAGCACAAATCGGATGGCGACCCCATTGTAGTCAATAGGAGACCCTTGGTTGCTGTTGATGTCCATTATGTAATGGGAGGAGGTGGGTATAAGATATATTGGTAACTGATTATGTAAGCCATTTACAGGTATACAAATTTTTACTGTTGACTGCAGATATAAAATAATAGGAGAAGGGCACTCTGAAAAGTAGTAGATCTACTATATAGGGTGGTGTGAGGGGGTATGGGGCATCTTATGTAGAGGAATTCCAGGTAACAGACTTTTTTATGTGTAGAGAAAAACAAGAAGTAAGGATTCCACATGGATAATGGAGACAATGTAAGTTTATACCAAGAAAAGCGTCAGGTTTTATACTGATGGTGCCCATTGCCACCAGAACCCCCGGGATGTGAGAGACACCTCTTGTCACTTAATAAGCTCTCTCTTATAATTTATGTCTCCAATTAAATTTGAATATCTGAATGTATTGGTATATGAGACATTTTATGTTTTATGTCCAATAGAGAGGAAGAAATTAGAGACAGGAAAGGAGTGGAGGAAAAAAATTGATAATTGGAAAACATCAGGAAGAGGAGAAGAAGAAAGAGAAAGAATCAGGAGGAGAAATATCAGATGGATAGAGGAAAAAGAAAGATCAGGAGGAGGAACAGCAAGAGAAGCAAAAAGCTGAAGCGGTACAGGTAGAAACTTGAAAAAAAAAGTGAAATAGATCTTTTCCTGCTGTTTAATGTATGTTATATTATTATTCAGTATTGTGAAGAATATTGTCTGATAACGCATATGATATATATGATAGTTGTATTTTTTCTGTTAGTATGGAATTTTCTTATTCTGTATAAGCAATACCTGTTATTATCTCCATCAGGCGGATGAAAGATGTCTATTGGACCAGGCACACTAAAACAGGTAAGTACAGAGTAGTACCTATATGTCTGTGGAGTTCAGTATTACATTCTGCCCTTGCTGATTTGATAGGAGTAATCCAAGTCTGAGTTTAGTCTAAAATTCCTATATGGGCATCTTGTGTAGACGGAATTTCCAGTAACAGAACTATTTTTATTGTAGGAAGAAGAACATGACGATGGGTACCACCCTGGATGTCATGGAGACAATGTAAGTTTATACAAGAAGGGCCAGTTTTACTGCTAGGCCATTGGGCCCATACCCTTTAGTAATGTTAGAGGACACCTGTCTCACTTACTTAAAGCTCTCTCTTCAAATATATGTCCCCATTACTTTAAAATTATGAATTTATTGGTATTAGAGACAGTTTATGCTTTATGTCCAATAGAGAGGAAAAAATAAAAAAAAATACAGACATGGTAGATGTGGAGGAAAAAGGAACTGAAAACATCAAGAGGAAGAGGAGTTTAAAAAGATGGAAGAAGTAGATGATGAGGAGGATGTATAAAGAATCAGGATATTTTTGATTTA
This sequence comes from Phyllomedusa bahiana, assembly GCA_025379985.1. NCBI lineage: Eukaryota > Metazoa > Chordata > Amphibia > Anura > Hylidae > Phyllomedusa > Phyllomedusa bahiana. The sequence continues at coordinate 90,072 of JAODAL010010995.1, read as the reverse complement.
ATGTATGTTTTATGCACTGTTAAGTACTTTGTTAATGTTTAATCATGAAAATTAAGGAACATTGTCTGATCTTTAGTGTTTATCCCTTCTCGATCCCATATTTCCAGCAATGGACAAAGCACCATAAGGCTAAGTATGATTGAGAAAACCTTGACCTAATTGGATACCAGGAAATATTGTACCACTGCGGAATGGTATGAATTCTTGTTTGTAAAGAAGTTCTCTGACCTGTATAAGTAATTTTGTCATTTTAATTTCTCCATTAGAATGTCATGAAAGTACTCATTGGGCCAAGGCCACCAAAACGGTAATATCACCCGTAAATTTCTGTAGAGAGGGATCAGATTTTTTTTTATAGGATTATAGGGAGCGTCTCTAAGCGTGAGCTTATATTTATTTTAACTCCATGATAATCGGTTTTGGAACTTATTGTTTTCCATTTTGCCTCTCACCTTCAGCACCTTAAACGTGGCTGCAGGAGGACCTTATTTTATGTGGAGAGGTGAACGATGAATTTTGCTGAATTAGATGTACTATTAATTATTGGTATCGTCAGATAATAACTACTATAAGAAGGGCTAATCCTATAGTACATCTGTACTATTACAGAGGGGACATGAGGAGGTATCTGCGAGTATCTTGTGTCAGGGGCTTGCCAGGTACATAGAACTGTGCTTATATTTGAGGAGAGAGACATTAAGAGCGCACCGTCCTGGATGATGCAGACCATGTATGGTTTATAACAAAACATGTATGGTTTATGCTGCTGGAGCCCAATTGACCCACAACCTTGATGACTTGAAGACCTCCAACTCCCCTGCTACAGAACTATTTCTCCACCTAATTCCTGCCATCTGAACCCAGAGCTCTTCCTATTCAGTTGCGCATTGATTTTAAAAATATGAAAATTATTGGTACATGGAGGGTTTTATCTCTTATTTCCAACAGAGATGAAGACAGAGAAAGGAGAGAAAGAGGAGGAAAGAAACATAGAATTAGAGAAAGAGGAGGAAAGAAAGAACAGGAAAAAAGGAGGAGGAAGAGAAACACGAAAGGGTAAGTAGAAAGTCAGAAATAATGAGCATATTATATACAAATGTGATACATATTTATATACAGCTGATTGACTATTTTATTCTAATTGGAGCTATAACTATATTTACTACGGATTTTTGTCTTTTGGATTTCTGTAGACAAGGAGGTAGATTGGTGAAGAGCAAATATTTGCAAGAAGGAGCACGAAAAGAAGATGTAGTGACGAGTAGACATAACCATCTTTATTGTCTATGGCCCTGTTACTATGATTTTGTTATATAATTGCTGGAATATAATATTTATATCTCATCACATGGTAATTTTATCCAATCAGCAAACAACAAGGATAAGAAGAGCCGCCAATACAGGTAAATTTAGGGTTTGTGGAATCTATTACAGCCTCTATTACTGGGTGTTCATAGTTCCACTTTACTTGTATTGTGGGACAATTATCTTTGTGTGATGGATGTGGGGTGTTCAGATTGGGACTCCCTTATGGTTGGTACACATCAGGAGTCCTCTCCCGGCTGTAGCTCTCATTCTGTAGCATACTTACATGGACACTCATTGATTTTACAGTCATTGTCTCTACTCCGCACCAGCCTTGTCTTCTCTTATGATCTCCTCAACACTGTGTTTTTTGCTTCTTAGATTCCTCAGGCTATTCGCCTGCACGACCAACACCTTGTAGTAAGCAGTGATTATCCAAGGGCAGGAATCGGGGATTGAATGTGAATGGTGTTTGACTTTGTTGCCATCTTCTATATCTTTATCACATCATTATACAATATCTCATTAATGGATGTTTTATGGAGATCATTAGTGTTTACAGCTGCTTAACATCCCTGTTCTCTTTTATTAATTTTAGATATTTTATATCACATGGAAGCAAAGAAAACACCTGAGCTGCCTGAAACAATTGGGTTTTACCTATTTTTTTTTTTATTTTTGTTTTTTGTTGGCTTTAATAATAATAAATAAAATGTTTCACAGTGACTTGAGGTTTTTCGTTATTTATTATTTGAAGTTGAAGGTGTTATTATCTATGAGGCATAAAGTGAAAGGAAGTAATTTTTGATCCTTGATTAATTATGTAAGTTTATCTACTGACAAAGACTTGAAACGTCTATATATTTTAAGGGCAGGTTATTTTTAACCATTGAGAGATAGAATATCCAAATAAAATCCAGAAATTATTGTATAAATTATATCATTTATTTTCATTTTGGCAGTGAGAAATAAGTAATTTGGTCCATCTGGAAAAAAACACTTAATACTTGGTGGCAATAACCCTAGTTGGGGGCCAAGCCACAGCGTCATTTTTTTGTAGTTGATATTGAGGTTTGCGCCACATGTCAGGAGGAATTTTGTCCAATCTCTTTACAGATCACCTCATAAAATCAGTAAGGATTTGAAGCTGTCACTTGGCAACTCTGAGCTTCAATTCCATCCATAAAGTTTCTCCATGGGATAAAGGCTGGAGACTGGCTAGGCCACTCCAGGGCCTTAATGTGCTTCTTTTTAGACACTCCTTTTTTTGCCTTTTGCGGTTATGTTTTGGGTCATTGTTTGCGGAAGACGAGGCACGACCTATTTTTTAATGTCCTGGCGGAGGGAAGGAGGTGTCACTCAGGATTTTATGGTACATATATCCCTCCATTCTCCCATTGATGCGGTGAAGTAGTCCTGTGCCCTTAGCAGAGAAACACCCACAAAACACAATGTTTCCACCTCCATGCTTGACAGTGGGGACGGTGTTCTTTGGGCAGCATAGGCAGCATTTCTCTTCCTTCAAACACGACGAGTTAAGTTAATGCCAAAGAGCTCAATTTTGTCTCCATCTGGCCACAGCCAACCTGATCCAAGTCACTCACAGAAATCATCCAGGTCTGTTCATTGGCAAAATTCAGGACAAACCTCATGTGTGCCCTCTTGGCAAGGGGACTTTGCAGGCTCTGCAGGATATTAAACCATTAGGTATAATACCACCATTATCATGACCACATATAACCACTGCATAGTGACTGAATAATACCAGATAACCATGATCACATATCACCCCACATAGTGACTGAATAAATACCACAACAGTTTCACCACCACATAGTGAATGAATGAATGTACCATCACATATCACCACCACAGTGAATGAATAATACCAAAACATATTCAATCCACAGTGAATAAATAATACTACAACACCATGACCACATATTACCACCACTTAGTGACTGAATAAATACAACCATAGCTGTTCCTGAATGCTGGTGCCAAGATACAAAGGAGCTGCGGGGAGTATCTTTTCTATACCTGACAGCAACCTGAAGCTAAGTATCAGTCTCCCTATTGAATCTAAAGTAGGGAGGGTATATGTATTCAAGACTGATTTGTTAAGCGTGGTATATAGCGGTATCTTTTTCCACAGCGATGAGTTTTTTGATCCCCTGATGAACCCTAGAAATTGTACGGGGGAAACGCGTTGGATAGCTGGGATTTAAGGTGTTTATACACCGTATATAGGATATTATATGTCATAAAAGCGGAGCCGTCCTTTTATCGGGGGCGATTACTGCCAAGTGACAGATAGTACTCAGTATGCTGTATCATCTCAGGTATGTAGTGGTAATATCTGGGGTTTTTAGGATTGTATATATTTTAGATATCTTAGTAAAAGTTATGTTTTAACAGGATTATGTAATTTGCCAGTGATCATGATGATTTAAATCTATGTTAATATAGAATTTGCAGAATTTCTGATATAAAATTAGTACACTTTTACCAATATATAGAGAGTTTTGCGTACATGGTATCTCGCCCTAGTGATGAATCTTTTTTATTCACATATATTTTGAAAGTGATTAAATACCCATTTGGAGGATCCAACGTCAACATTACATCGTGCCAAAACCCCTTAAGGATGGGGGCGAGGGGAGCGAGAGTTCTAGTGGGAGGACAGAGAAGAATGTTGCAGTAGTCTAAGGCGGGAAATGACAAGGCATGACAACATTTTGTGCTTTCAGAGTTTAAAGAATGGGTGAATTCAGGAAATATTATTTCAGGTGGATGCGGCAGGCAGAGGTTAGGTTTTGCGGATATGCGTGTTTGAGGGAAGGATGGAGAGTCAAAGGTTATCCCAAGGCAGCAGGACTTGGGTGCTGGGTGAGAGAGATGTAGCGAAAAAAAAAGAAAAAAACACTGTTATTTAATTAAACCACTCCCCCCAGACACCACCCTGTTAACCATTTTATTCATGTGAATAAAATAATGCAACGTTGTCCTTCATAGTCCACCACGAATCCCGTCATAGTCCAAATGGGAACCTGGTAAAAAAAACAAACCTACAAATGGGGGACATCACCCAGCTTTCCTGGACACCTGCTGTGGGGATGTCACCCCTTGAGGGAAACTGGATGACATTTCCCCCATAGCAGGCATCTAGGAAAGCCTTGGTGCCTGGCTGTGGGGGTGTGTTCCACCAGCTTTTCCCGGAGGGTGAATAGTCTACACAGTGACTTGGAAAGCTGGGTTTACATCCCTACAGGCAGGAGTCCAGGAAAGCCTTGAGTGGGCACCTATCCGCACAGAAAGCACCTAGCTTTCCTAGGACACCCGCTGGTCGGGAGGGTTTGTTCACAGCTTTGTCCCACATGCTGGATAGGTTATTCAGCATCTGAGGAAAAGGTGGTGACATGGGTTCACAGCAGGCATCCAGGAAAGCTAGGTTGCTTGCTGTGGGGGATGGGTGCACTCAGCTTTCCTGGGTGCTGGATAGCTTATTAAGCATGGGGTAAAGCTGGGTTGGTTTGGGAAAAAGGAGGGAAACAGTGTGGTGTGTGGGTGGGGGTGTCAGGAGGTAAAGGAGGGTGTTGGGGGGAAGGGGGTAAGGGAGAGTGTGGGTCAAGTGGAAGGGTCAGGTTGGTTCAGGGAGGAAGGGGGGTTGAGTGGAAGGTTTGTAAGGCAGGGAGTGAGATGTCAGGGAGGAAGGGGGCAATGTGGGGGACAGGGAGGGAGAGGGGAGGGGTGTGAGTGGGGTTTCAGGGGCAGGGGGGGGCGATTTGGGAGATGAGGGGGGGGGGGGAAATAGGGTGTGTTGCAGAGGGGGGGGGATGAGGCTGCCAGAGGGGGGACGAGTGGGGTGTTAGGGAGGGGGGGTGATTTAGGAGACAGGGGGGGTGAATAGGGTGTCAGAGGGGGAAGAGGGCCTGCCAGTGGGGGGAGGGGGACCGAGTGGGGTGTCAGGGAGGGGAGCGGCAAGTGGGGTGTCAGAGAGGGGGGGCAAGTGAGGTGTCAGGGGGGGCAGGGAGGATGGAGGATACATACCTCTGTGCTGCTCTTCTCTCCTTCCTCATTGCTGCTGCTTGCTGCTCCGGGGGCCCCCCCCCACAAGTCACACTGATCGTGTAGCTGAGGGGGCCGGGCCAGCCCTATGCAGCCGTGATGGTCAGGGGAGAGGTCTCTGAATGACATTGCGCCCTGCTCTCGTGTAGCCGGCCTGTGAGGAGAAGACTCCGGACAGCGGAGCACAAACAGCAAACTGCACAGCGTGGTTCTTCTCCAGGGGATGTCAGGGCACAGGCCCTGGATCCCTGGAACACACCTGAAAAATCGGGATACCTCCCGACCGTCTCGGGACGGCGGGACAAGGATCCCAAATCGGGAATGTCCCGCCCAAATCGGGATGGTTGGGAGGTATGGCCTAGTGACTAAGCTGAATCAAATAATATTCCATATTCATGACAGGGGGAGGGACAGCAGACAATGACATATCTCCTCTGCACTGTGTAAGAAGGGGGAAGGACAGCAGGGAACAGCATTTGCTTTTTAGTAGTGTTGAGCGATTGCGTTGGCTATCGAGATCCGAGTGATAGTCGATTAGGTCGTGGCTGCTATCGATAAGGTTTTCGAGAGTGAGCATCGTTATGCGCGATGACCATTAGTCTATGGGGAGAGCAACAACACCTTCATTATGTGCACCCAAACAAGGCTGGAGAAGCTGAAATTAAACATCCCACAACAGTCAAATGGATACGTGCCTACATCTTAGGCAAACACTTAGGTTATAAAAGCCACAGAGAATAAAAGTCACATGACCATTTACTATCCCTGTTTGTACACAGCCTGACCCTTAAACCCTGCATCACCCAACAATTAAAAAGTGCCAGTAGGCAGTATGATGTTGAACCTTCATGTTACTTGAACGGGACATTGAATATCCCTGTCCTGGAACGCAGCATGAGCCCCAAACCTGCAGACCCACCCACATTTAAAAAGTGCCGCAAAAAGGAGTCTTTCAACCACCATTTGTAGTTGAACTGACATTGACTATAACCTGTCCTGGGCCACAGATGAGCCCCAAACCTGCATGACCCCCACATTTAAAAATGCCGGAAAAGGAGTTTTCAACCACCATTTTAGTTTCACTGGTGGGGGGGGGGGGGGCGGGTGGGGGGGGGGGGACATTGACTAACCTGTCCTGGGCACAGCATGAGCCCCAACCTGCAGGACCCTCACATTTAAAAAGTGCGGAAAAAATGGAGTCTTTCAACCACCATTTTAGTTGAACTGGACATTGACTATACCTGTCCTTGGGCCACAGCATGAGCCCAAACCTGCATGACCCCCACATGTTAAAAAGTGCCGGAAAAAGGAGTCTGTTTCAACCACCATTTTAGTTGAAACTGGACCATTGACTATTCCGGTCCTGGGCCACAGCATGAGCCAAACTGCTTGACCCCCACATTTGTGAAAAAGGGCGGAAAAAGGAGTCTTTTCAACCACCATTTTAGTTGAATGGACATTGACTATACCTGTCATGGGGCCACAGAATGAGCCCCAACCTGCATGACCCACAATTTAAAAAGTGCCAGAAAAAAGGAGTCTTTGACAAACCACCTTTTAGTTGTTCACTGGACATTGACTGTATACCGTGTCCTGGTCCACAGCATGAGCCCCAAACCTTGCATGACCCCCACATTTAAAAAGTTTGGCGGAAAAAAGGAGTCGTTTTCTAACCACCATTTTAGTTGAATGGACATTGACTAACCTGTCCTGGGCCACAGCTTGTGCCCAAACCTGCATGACCCCCACATTTAAAAGTGCCGGAAAAAGGAGTCGTTTCAACCCCATTTTTAGTTTCACTGGACATTGAATATACCTGTCATGGGCCACTGCATGAGCCCCAAACCCGCATGCCCCCCCCCATTAAAAAAGTGCTGGAAAAAGGAGTCTTTCAACCACCATTTTAGTTTCACGTGACATTGACTTACCGTCGGGGACACAGCATGGAGCCCCTAAACCTGCATGACCCCCACATTTAAAAAAGTGCGAGAAAAAAGGAGTCTTTCAACCACCATTTTAGTTGAAAACTGGACATTGACTATACCTGTCTGGGCCACAGCATGGGACCAGGGCGAGTTACAGTGGGTGCGGTGATAGCCAGGCTGGCGTTCGTCATCTTTTAAACGCAGGTTAAATGCCCTATGACGCTAGCAACGAAAACTGTCGTGCTGAAGCAGAGTGCGGAAGCGGAAGTGGAGAACTCCAGCCTTCCATCTGTACACAGTCAATACCTGGGTAGCGCTTACCCCTCCGTATGAGTGTGGCCAATTGAGCTTCATTGGAAAATGTACTGGTGGTTAACGCTTCCTGTTACACCCAGATGCCCTTTATCTTGGGCATTTCTTTTTTTCATTTTACTCAACGTGCTGGAGGAAAATGGTCTCTGTACTTTGTTCTCTGTCCGTGCTCCTTCTCATGGGCCTCTGAATAACCATACATCAGGGTCAAGTTTTCTGTACCTCCCTTGTGTACAATTCAGAGGAATTTTTTGTAAACAGCTTATTTTGTACATGCAAGTTTTTTGTAGTACTTTAATTCTAGAAAACACATTTTTAAAAATAGGATGGAATCCACCATGGCTTTGTTTTTCCTTTTTTAATTGTATTAATGGGTTGTCTCAAATACAGGGATTGATAGCTATGTTAAAGATCTTGCAAAAACAGTCATTTTGCAAGATGTGTCCATTTAAACAGTGTCCTACCGTATTTCCTGTTTCTTGACAGCACAATCACCCTTGAGCCACTCTTGACAATTGTTGAAGAACAAATGTCTGTTAGAAACAACATTTTTTAGGAATAGAGACCTGAAGTCATAGCTGCATGTCACAGGCAAATGCCCAAAAAAATTCAAAGCATGACCTTGAGCCACTTTGGTCAATTGTGGAGAACAAATGTCTGTTAGAAACAACAGTTTTTTTATAATAGGACCTGTAGTATGCTGCATTTCAAAGCAGCATGACCCAAAAAATTATAAAAAAATGACTTCTCAGCCACTGTTAAAAATTGTGAGGGAGAAATGCCACTTAGAAGGCCCCATTTCTGTTACATATAGACATGATTATTGCTGTATCTCACAGCTATCATGACCCAAAAATTATAAATATGACTTCTCAGCCAATATTAAAAATTGTGAGGGGAGAAATGCCACTAGAAGCCACATTTGCTGTTCCAAAAGGACCATAAATATAGCTGTAATTCTCACAGCAACATGACCCAGCTAAAAAATTATAAATATGATTCTCAGCCTCTATTAAAATTGTGAGGGAAGAAATGGCACTAGAAGCCACATTCTGTTCCAAAGGACAATAAATATAGCTGTATCTCACAGCAAACATGACCCAAAAATTTATGAATATGACTTCTCAGCAACTATAAAATTTGTGAGGGAGAAATTGCCACGTGAAGTCACATTTCTGTTCCAAAGGACCATGATTAGTTGCTGTATCTCCAGCAACATGACCTCAAAACATTGACAATGCGAAAAATTTTAAGGATTAATGTGTGTAAACGGAAGATGGTGTTGTCTTGTTTACCTTGCTGTCTTTTACAGTCTCCTCTACAGCAAAAACAGCAAAATGAACTGTTGGGAATAGAGAGATTAAAAATTGCAGTTTAGAAATGATCATTGAAAAAGTTGTTCAGTGGACTCCATTTCTGTTTGGAAAATGGAATGTGAAAGGTGGTGGGCTAACTTATCGGTGACCACGGCAATTGGGGCACAAACATCTTCAGAGATCCATGCCTGATTAAATCTTGATCAAAGTCAAACGATTCCAACATTATATTGGAAAAGCCGGTTGCGTTGTCTGTAATGACTCCTCCTGCTGTGTGAAGGTCCGCTCAGAGATGAGCTGGCTGCTGGGCAGGACAACACCTCTATGGCGTGGACGAGCCAGCTCGGGCCTTTCGTCCATTTTGGATATCCCAGAAGTTATTGGGTACGGTAACAATGCAAAAACATCGGTGTTGAGACGCCAGATACGTCGTGCTCCATGTGATCTTAAGATGATCTCTGTGTGTTGGATGTGTGCCCTGCATTGCATGCGGTCGGTGAGGTGGTAAAAACAAAGATTGCCAGAGGTCACCCATTTTAGGACTTCTGCCACCTGGCCAGCTGCGGCCGACTACGCTACTTGGCACTTACTGCTGTCACGTCAGCTGATGTTGTTCCACGTGAACATTTGGGGAACGTGAAGCAGACGCAAACAGGATGTCTCCAGTTGATCAATCAGCAAGGTCTCCATTTCTGCATTGTTCACTCTACTATTTGGTGGGGGGAAGGAAGTGCTGATTTTTGTTTTGTACGGGGATCCAGAGGGGCCACCCTCGTAACCTGTTGTTCATTTTGACTGGCCTTAATGCGTGGATATGTTGGAGGAAATGGAGCATCCAAGCACTCATGTGAGAGATGGAGCCTTGATTTCCCAAGCCTCTGGGCTCGAGGGGCACTAGCTAACTGATCTTCATCCATCTTCCTCCTCTGCCTCAAATTGCGCAACTGTCTTGTCCAAGGCAGGACGTCGGTAACATCGGTGTCTAGGAATACCTCCTACTCCTCCTCTCCGCTGCCTCCGGCACAGCTTCAACACAGGCCCTGACTTGCTGAGATGATGCACCTGGAGAGCTTATGCGCAACCTTGCACTAGCTCTGGACCCCGAACCATGCCTATGAAGGAACGAGGAAATGGAAACTGTCTGGGCCTTGTGGATTTGGACGGAGAGAAAGGCTCCGTGTCCGCATCTGTGTCGTCTCCTCACCGTCGCTGGCGGGACCTGTGTTTCAGAGTGTCACACGATCGTTCCAGAACGAAGATCACCACAATGCTCCATGCTGACAAGGGCATTGTCCGCACTGACTTTTGGTGGCTTCTTCGAAAAACTGCAAGGATGGTCAGAGATATTTCACTGCCTCCACTTCAGTGGTGTGCAAAACACCCCGAGGCCGTACCGCTGCTTGTCAGGCCATGTGCACTTCGTACGCGTAATGGCATTGCCGCTGCTGCCACAACGCGGGGAGCATGTGGAGGGTGAATTCCAGCGTGTTGCCACGTCAAAGCAATGAGACGGCTTGACTGGGAGGCCGAGCGTGACGGCTGCAACGCAGCAAGCGGGACGAAGGGGGGCCCAGGTGGCAATGGCGAAGTCGAACTCAGACCTCGAGCCTTCTTCAGCCAGGCAGTCAGACCCGGGTAGCTCTTTGTAGAAAATTTTCTGGCGACAAGGTTGTCATGACATATGCCAGCAAGGGATGTGCTCCAGCCTAACGATCTTAAGGCGGCCCAGCAGATTTCACCCGTTATCGCACACACCTTGCCTGGGCACAAGGTTCTTGTCTACCCAGACAGCGATCGGTGTCTTCATTGCTTAGAGACGTCCACAGCTCCTGAGCCTGTGTGTGGACGGTCTCCAAGGCAGAGTTAATTTCAACACGGCCTGGTGTTTGTAGGCACGTGATGCCACCAGAGGACCTTGGGGGAAAGAGCCTGCACCATCCCTGCCGGATTGAAGAGAGTGCGCGAGCACTGAGAGCCACCGTCACCCCCAGAGAACATCCACCCAGCTCACCCAGTGAGCTGTCACAGGAGATATAGCGGCCTGGCGTGCTTGTCTAGGCCATGTGTCGGTGGTGAGATGGAAATAGTTTCCGACACAGATGCAGACAACGCGCTTGAAAATTGTTAGTTACACGTGGCTGGCTGGGAAGGGACGGCTTTTCTGGCAAAGGATAATTGCTGCTCGGATATGGTATGGGGGCAAGCGAGGGCCTTGCGTGGCGGAACCCTATCTGTGTCACCAGACGGAAAGGCAAAACAGTTCCAGGCCAAGAAAGCCTTGCAATGCGACATTCAGGCTTTTGGCTTTGGATGGTTTGGGTTAAGTGTTTTTCTGCTCCCAAACCTGGATGGACAGTGAAGGCTGGCTGCTGAGAACTGGGCCGCTGTACGGCGTGCAGCTCGTCAACTGGGCGGAAGGAGAAGGGGTGTGGGATGGGTCTCTGGTGGGCTGGTGGTACTCCGGGCGACGGTGGAGGCTGAAGGCGGTAGGCTGATCCCTGATCATGACTCTGAGAGACATGGGCAGCTGAGGAACGCTGGTGGTGGCGGGAGGAGGAGTGGAGGCGGATGACTGAGGGTGTGACCAGTGGTTGGAGGCCCGGCGTCGGTCTAGGCCTTTTTGGCCAAGTGTTCCCTCCATTTCCAATATGCATTCTCTGCACATGGGGACTAGGGACATGTGGTGGTGGTTAACCCACTTAAGGTTCTTCGCCTCTACTTATGCGTTTACGGCAAATGCGGCATATGGGACATCGCTGGGTGAATCAGAGGCTTGTTCAAAGAATACGCCCAGCGCTTGAGAGGGTCCTGGGCCTTCTTGACGGCGATCCGCGAGGAGCGGGTTTTGCGCTGACCGTGGCTGGCGGACGCATAGCAGCGGACTTCTGCGACCGCCCTCTCCCTTGTGGTGGCGGGAACCGTAGTGACAATACCACCATAGCCTTCTCCTAGTCCACTGATGAAAGCGCTCTCGCAAGAATTCTGTGAAAAGACTCAGGATGGATCCGCTTTGTCGTCATCAATCATCATCATCAACACAGGTGACTTGGTCGTCCTGACTTTCTGCATTCCAGAGCTCCCGGGCTACAAGCAAGGGGCACTGCAAAGGCATTGCGACCGCCCGGGATTTTGGCCGAGTTGAGCCGGCTTCCATCACCTCCGTCTGATGGCATCAGTAACTGGGCGTCAGAGCAGAGATAAAAATATTCCTTTTTGGCCTCTTGATCTTTTAACATGCTTTGACCCCACACGCATTTTTTTGTCCTCAAGATGTCTTCAGAAAATGGATTATCCTACAGTGGTGGGTACACGAGTTGGACATTTGGGCTTGCTTCATGTTGGACAGATGCTGATGATGCTGATGACAGAAATTTGTGGCCGTGGACTGCTGAGGACGAGGAGGTAGACTGCTAGATGCCAGGTTGCATTACCTCTGAAGGACAGATTGGCGCGATGTTCGTTACTTAGATGTTCACAGGGCCACTGACCAGGTGACAGGCTGACGGTCCTGGGCAACTGACGACCGCTGGGCATGCGTGTTGTGTCGCCAGCACTGGTTGGAGCACATTCTCTCGGACCTCTACCTCGATGTGCTACCCCACCCTCTGTGCTCGCTTACACACCTGCATTTCGCTCCATGTTCAGGAAATATATAAATTTGAGAAGGTATGGAATAGTTTTGGAAAGTCTCTTAAGAAAAGACGGACAATCACAGCTATTCTCAAATCCTCTAAGTCAAACAAAATTGCTGGATTCAAATATTTTAAACTGACAAGGTGTCTTATCTAATAAATCTGGCCTAGGCATAAAGTCCAAATAACACGTATTGCTGCTTTCTTAAGATTTACGTTGTTGCTGCGTGCAATGAACAGTGCGGGGTGACGCAAAAGGTCAATAAAACTACGTTCTGGTTATGTTTTGATATAATAAACCTGGTATTTTTTTTGAACTTTTCAATTTCACCTGTGTGAATATAGTATGCTGTTTTAAGATTACGTAGATGCTACGTCAATGAACAGTGATGGGTGCGCAAAGTAAAAAAAAAACACGTAAATGTTATGTTTGACGTATAATATTAACGGTTATTTTTGTGCAACACATTTCAATTCACCTGTGGTGAATATAGAATTGCTGTTGTGAGATTTGACGAGATGGCTGCCGTCAATGAACGTGGGGTGCGCAAAGTCAAAAAACACGTAACTGTATGTTTTGATATAATAAACTGTATTTTTTGCACCTTTCAATTCACCTGTGGTGAATATAGATTGCTGTTTATGATTTTACGTAGTTGCTGCGTCAATGAAACAGTGCTGGCGTGCGCCATAAGTCAAAAAACACGTAACTGTTGATGTTTGTGATATAATAAACGGTATTTTTTGCACCTTTAAATTCACTGTGAGGGAATATAGAACTTGCAGTTTAAAGATTTGTACGTAGATGCTGCTCAATGAACAGTGATGGTGCGCAAAAGTAAAAAGAAAACACGTAATTGTCTTTGTTTTGTATAATGAAACGGTTTTTTTGCACCTTGTCTTTCACCCTGTGGTGGAATATGAATTGCTGTTTTAAGATTATACGTAGATGCTGGCGTCAATGACAGTGCTGGTGGCGCAAAAGTCAAAAAAACAAGTAACTGTTATGTTTGATATATAAATAAACCTGTATTCTTTTGACCTTTCCAAACTTCACTGTGGTGAATAGTTGAATTGCTGTTTTAAGATTTTACTAGATGCTGGTCAATGAAACAGTGCTGGGTGCGAAAAGTGCAAAAAACACGTATCTGTTATGTTTTGATAGAATAAACGGTACTTTTTTGCACCTTTCAATTCACATGTGGTGAATATAGATCTGCTGTGTTTGAAGAGTGTTACGTAGATGCTGCGTCAGATGAACCGTGATGGGTGCGCAAAGTAAAAAAACTCTTTACTGTTAAGTTTGATATAATAAAACTGTATTTTTTGCACCTGTCCAATTAACCTGTGGTGAATTTAGAATTGCGGTTTTAGATTTTCGTAGATGCTGCGTCAATGAACAGTGCTGGTGGTGCGGCAAAAGTCAAATAAAACACGTAAACTGTTATGTTTTGATATAATAAACTGTATTCATTTTGCACCTTTCATTCACCTGTGGCTGAATATAGAATTGCTGTTTATAGCTTTACGTAAGATTGGCTGCGTCAATGAACTGTTGCTGGGTGCGCAAAGTCAAAAAAACACGTAACTGTTTTGTTTTTTATAATAAACAGTATTTTTTGCACTTTTCAATTCAACCTGTGGTGAAAATAGAATTGGTGTTTAAGATTTACGTAGATGCTGGTCAAATGAACAGTGATGGGTGCGCAAAAGTCAAAAAACACGTAACTGTTATCGTTTTGATTATAATAAATGGTTATGTTTTCTGCACCTTTCAATTCACTGTGGTGAATTTTGAATTTTTTTTTGTTACTGGTTTGAAGATTTACGTAGATGCTGAGTCAATGAACAGTGCTGGGTGGCGCAAAAGGAAAAAAACACGTAACTGTATGTTGATATAATTAACTGTATTTTTTGCACCTTTCAATTCACTCTGTGGGAATATAGGAATTGCTGTTTTTAAGATTTACGTAGATGCTGACGTCAATGAACAGTGCTGGTGCGCAAAAAGTACAAAAAACACGAACTGTGAGGTTTTGTCGATACACGGTTATTTTTGGCAACAAACTCCCGTTGATACTACAAGATTGCTGGTTTGTAAATTTATGGGCCAAGGTGGGAATATCAAACAGGTGCACAGTGTAATGGGGTAAAATTGAACACCTATCTGAAATTGTATACTGATAATAAAGTGGAGTTTGGCAGCTAACCAAAGAAGACCTGCAGTTACTAAGAAATGTTGTGTATCAATATAAGATTCAGGCTGCCCAATATCCCAGGAAATATTTCAAGCAAAACTGTTAATAATAAAGGATATTGCCAATACAATGTCTACACAAGTCTTGTGAACTTATCAGTGTTCTTTATAGATAGAGCATGTCTGTGTTCGCCGCGGGCCCCCCCCCCGCTCCCACTCCCACCGCCGTGAATTTGACAGTATGTAGATTCTGCTTTAAAATTCTCTAGCTTAAAAATACATAAAATGTTCAAATCTCTAATCTAAACTAAAATTGGAAGGATACACAGCTAATAGTAGAGGTTTCTCTGTGCAGAAATAGACTAAGTTAGCTGAGCTGTTTGGCCACAGGCAGGAACGCAGGTCCATCCTATGAGTCGTGAGGAGACACTGAGGCTGGAAAACAGGAAAACCCTGTTCTATGTAAAACGAGGTCATGTGATCTTTTCCAGCCATGCGCAAAACCATTCCACATTTCCCCCCAGTCATGACGTCGCACACACTTCTCACCCTGCTCTATCTGTAATTGATTTGCTGGGCCGCCAAAATTAAAGAAGCGCCGAAAAAGGGTGATCTCTTAATAGAGGATGCCACAGATTTTAACCTTAATTATCGCATGATCTGGGAAATTTCGATCACCATAAAAACCTTGACGATTTCAACTTTGTCGATAAAAATCGCCTCAACACTACTTTTTAGTTCTCAGAAGCAGCCAGAGGGGGGTCCAGTGTAGTTGCACCTTTTGCCCTATGGTTAAACCGTCCCTGAATCAAGGTATCCAAACCATTATCAAAGCAAATTCTCAAATATTCTCAAAATTCTCCATAGAACACATTTTCTTCTTATTAAATAGCTATTAAAACAAGTTTGTATGTATATTTACACAAGGCTGCAATCTGACTATAGATGAGGCTGATCACTCCTTCAGGTACTATGCATCAATCGTTTTACAAAGCAGCAGGAGGGAATGGAGCGCTGATGCCATAATTGCTAATAGCAAGACAAGCTTAAAGAGATTTCCAGCAAAGCTGTATATAACATATCGAAGCCGATTTTGTATTCCCATACGTCTTTGATCTCTTACAGTTGATCTAAGAGAAATTAATGAATGTTTACTGCAGCCTAATACTCACCCATATACTGTATGTATGTTACTAAGGTGAACAGCAGGTCGGATTTCGTGGCTTAACAAAGATTAAATTTAAACACTTTAAATCCATTGCAAATCTTTATTCACCTAGTGTAGATCTGTTTATCATTGGCAGCTGATGTGTTAGAAACACGGTCTAAATTGAATTCAGAATATATGGGGAACACAGGTGCTGCCATAACAATAATAACAATAATTAGGTGCTGCCATAACAAACATATAAAAGAGAAAGCAACATGGTACATTTTAGAATTTAACCCACTTTTTGTAAAAGTTATATACTGTACCCATGTATATCATAGGTACAGTATGTCACAAAACTAAGTACACCCATCACATTTTTGTAAATATTATATGTTTTGATGGGACAGCACTGAAAATATGAACTTTTGTTACAATGTAAAGTAGTCAGTGTACAGCTTGTTTAATAGTGTAAATTTGGAGTGCCCTCAACATAACTCAACAGCCATCAATGTCTAAACTGCTGGCAACAAAAGTGAGTACACACCTAGGTGAAAATGAGCAAATTGTGCCAAAAGTGTCAATATTTTGTGTGGCCACTATTATTTTCCAGCATTGCCTTAACTCTCTTGGTTGCAGCCACTGGAATCCTCTTCAACTCCTCCATGCCGACATCACAGAGCAGGTATGTGTTATAGACCTTGCGCAACTCTACCTTCCATTTGAGGATCCCCAACAGGTGCTCAATAGGGTTTAGGCCTGGAGACATGCTGGGCCAGTCCAGCACCTTTACCCTCATTTTCTTTAGCAAGGCAGTGGTCACCTTGGTGGTGGTTTTTGGGTTGTTTGGGTTCTTTTGCGGCCCTGTTTCTGACGGGTGGGGATCACGCCCTGCTTCAGTATATCACAGTACATATTGGCATTCATGGACCCCTCAATGAACTGTAGCTCCCCACAGCTGGCAGCACTCATGCAGCCCCAAACTATGACACTCCCATCACTATGCTTGACTGTAGACAAAACAAACTTGTCTTTGTTCTCCTCATGACGACATCACGGAGCTGGTGGATGTTAGAGACCTTGCGCTCCTCCACCTTCCATTTGAGAGTGCCCCACAGATGCTCAATAGGTTTTAGGTCTGGGCAGTGTTGGACTGGGGGGTCTGGGGCCCACCCTACTGTACATGAAAATATTACCGGCCTATCGGACACAAATGCGCCCATTTTAGCACATAATACAGTGTGAAAAACAGAACTGTATTGTGTAGTACAATGTAGTCACACATTTGTCAGTCTAACATATTATAGACACAGGTCTAAGTAGCTCCATCAATATAGCTCCACCACCACCCACATACAATATCCCCCTCCAATAGTCCACATACAATATCCCCCTTCAATAGTCCACATACAATATCCCCCTCCAATAGTCCACATACAATAGCCCCCTCCCACTTTCCCCTTTGGGTCACGCACCTCACCACCTTCTAAAATAAACACCAGCAAGAAAGTAAAAGTCTAACTCCTATCACAGGGTCAGGTGTACCCCCACTTTACAATCAGGGACACATGTACGCTGCCACTAAACTAAGGCTGATATAACCTACAACACCGCCATATGGAGACCACATAGAGGTCAGACACCAGCTCAGGTATAACCTAACAACCCGCCATATAGAGACCGCATAGAGGTCAGACACCAGCTCAGATATAACCTACAACACCGCCATATAGAGATCACATAGAGGGCAGACACCAGCTCAGGTATAACTTACAACACCACCATATAGAGACCACATAGAGGTCAGACACCGGCTCAGGTATAACCTACAACACCACTATATAGAGATCACATAGAGGTCAGACACCCAGCTCATGTATAACCTACAACACCGCCATATAGAGACCACATAGAGGTCTGACACCAGCTCAGGTATAACCTACAACACCATATGGAGACCACATAGAGGTCAGACACCAGCTCAGGTACAACCTACAACACCATATAGAGATCATATAGCGGTCAGACACCAGCTCAGGTATAACCTACAATACCGCCATATACAGACTACATAGAGGTCAGACACCAGCTCAGGTCACATCACATTACAGTGAATACAGCACTGATCCAATAAGAAATAAAATAACCCCTGAAATCAGGACTCACCGGAGACGTCTTATCTGATAAGTTGTTCTCTTCTCTCATAAGTCGTTCTTATTCCCTTTTCCTCTGCATCCGTTCCACACCGCCATGATGACTTGTCCCGGTCACAACTCATCCCTGCAGAAATTACACACAAATATCTTAGAATCCTTAATTTTCCAGCATCTCTTTACCTATTCCCACCTCGTACAAACTAACCAGGGGTAGGAGAAGGGGTAACAACCATAACTTAGAGGCCTAGTATCCTAAGGGGTTTTGGGAAAGGGGGGGAGAGGACAACCTTCTGGAGATAATGCTACAACTATGGGCTGCTGCCCTCTCAATTATATTACCAGGTAGACAGGCAGTTAGGGGTCTCCTTTAGGTGGTATACAGGCAGTTAGGGGTCTCCTTTAGGTATTATACAGGCGGGTAGGGGTCTTCTTTAGGTAGTACACAGGCAGTTAGGGGTCTCCTTTAGGTAGTATACAGGCAGTTAGGGGTCTCATTAGGTAGTAAAAACAGGCAGTTAGGGCCCATTTAGGTAGTATACAGGCAGTTTAGGGGCCTCCTTTAGCTAGTGTGCAAGGAAGTCAGGGCCCCCTTTAGTTTTGTAGGTAGTCAGGGCCCCTTTAGGTATGTCAGGCCCCCTGTAAATATCAGGGCCCCTTTAGACAGTCAGGCCCCCCTGTAGGAAGTTAGGCCCCCTGTAGGTAGTAGGGCCCCTGTAGGGAGTTAGGGCCCCCTTAGACAGTCATGGCCCCCTGTTGGTAGTCAGGGCCCCCTTTCATTAGCCAGGGCCCCCTGTAGGTAGTTAGGGCCCCCTGTAGGTAGTCAGGGCTCCCTTTCATTAGCCAGAGTCCCCTTTCATTAGACAGGGCCCCCTTTACTTAGCCAGGGCCCCCTTTCATTAGTCAGGGCCCCCTTCCATTAGCTACGGCCCCCTTTAATTAGCCAGGGCCCCCTTTCATTATCCAGGGCCCCCTTTCACTAGTCAGGGCCCCCCTTTTAGTTAGCCAGGGCCCCCCTTTTATTAGTCAGGGCCCCCTTTTAGGTAGCCAGGGCCCCCCTTTTATTAGTCAGGGCCCCCTTTTAGGTAGCCAGGGCCCCTCTTTTAGGTAGCCAGGGCCCCCCTTTTAGTAGCCAGGGGCCCCCTTTTATTAGCAAGCCCCCCTTTTAGGTAGCCAGGGCCCCCTTTTATTAGCCAGGGCCCCCTTTTAGGTAGCCAGGGCCCCCTTTTATTAGCCAGGACCCCCATTTCGGTAGCCAGGGACCCCTTTTATTAGCCAGGGCCCCCTTTTAGGTAGCCAGGGTCCCCCTTTTATTAGCCAGGGCCCCCTTTTAGACGCCAGGCCCCCTTTATTTGCCAGGGCCCCCTTTTAGGTAGCCAGGGCCCCCCCTTTTATTAGCCAGGGCCCCCCCTTTTAGGTAGCCAGGGCCCCCTTTTATTAGCCAGGGCCCCCTTTTAGCTAGCTAGGGCCCCCCTTTTATTAGCCAGGGCCCCGCTTTTATTAACCAGGGCCCCAATTTTGGTTACCAGGGCCCCTTTAGATAGTAAAAAAAAAAAAAACAGCCACTTACCTCGCACCCACTCCGGCTCCCGGCCACTCCGATCTCCCCGCCGGCCACTACTGTGACATCACCGCGCCGCCTACGTCAGCAGTAGGGGACGGCGCCCGGCAGGCTTAAGGCCTAATACCTTAAGCCTGCTAGAGCGGTCCGCGGAGCCAAGCGCTAGTGGCGCTCGGCTCCGCTGACACCGCGCAGCCCCGGGAGTCGGGGACATTAGTCCCCAACTCCCGGCCCGGTCCCTGAGCGCTTGGACGCAGGCCTGGCGTTCAGTTTACCGGAATGCGCGGCCGGGCCCCGGGGGAGCGGGGAGCAATGGCCTCCGGGGCCCACAGCAACTGGGGGGGGGGGGGGCCCACCGGGGGGATTCACCGATCCCCCGGCGGCCCAGTCCAAGCCTGGGTCTGGGGACATGCTGGGCCAGTCCAGCACCTTTACCCTCATTTTCTTTAGCAGGGCAGTAGTTGCCTTGGAGGTGTGTTTGGGGTTGCTCTCATGTTGGAATACTGCCCTGTGACCTAGTTTCCAAAGGGAAGGGATCATGCCATGCTTCAGTATGCCACAGTACATATTGGCATTCAATGAACTGTAGCTCCCCACAGTCTGCAGCACTGATGCAGCCTCAAACCATGATGCTCCCACCACCCTGTAGGCAAGACACACTTGTCTTTGTACTCCTCACCTGGTTGCCGCCACACACTTGACAGCATCTGAACCAAATAAATTTATCTTGGTCTCATCAGGCCACAGGACATGGTTCCAGTTATCCATGTCATTAGTCTGCTTGTCTTCAGCAAACTGCAGGCTTTCTTGTGCATCATATACATGTCGCTGGGGCGACAGTCATACAAATGAATTTGATGCAGTGTGCGGCATATGTCTGAGCACTGACAGGCTGACTCCCCCCCCCCCCCCCCTTTAACCTCTGCAGCAATGCTTGCAGCACTCATTCGTCTATCACTAGATATTACGCTGAGCATGTGCAGTCAACTTCTTCTTCACCACAGCGAGGCCTGTTCTGAAAGAAACCTGTCTTGTTAAACTGTTCTATTGTCTTGGCTACCCTGTACCTGTAGCACCTCAGTTTCAGGGTGTTTGCAATCTTCTAATAGCCTAGGCCTTCTTTATGTAGAGCAACAATAATTTTTTTTAGATCCTCAGAGAGTTCTTTGCTATCAGGTGCCGTGTTGAGCTACCAGTGAATAGTATGACAGAGTATGAGAGCAATAACACCAAATATAACACACCCACTCCCCATTAACAGCTGAGACCTTGTAACACTAATGAGTCACATGACACCATGTAGGGAAAATAGCAAATCGGGCACAATTTGTCAATTTTCACTTAGGTGTGTACTCACTTTTTTGCCAGTAGTTTAGACATTTGTGACTGTGTGTTGAATTATTTTGAGGGCACATCAAATTGACACTTTTATACAAGCTGTACATGGACTACTTTACATCATATCAAGATGTCATATCTTCAGTGTTGTCCCAGGAAAATATATAATACAATATTTACAAAAATGTGAGAGGTGTTCTCACTTTTATGAGATACTGTATATAGTACAGTGCATGTTTGCTTTTAGTAAAGGTATATTGACATGCAAATGAAAGTCTGCAACAATTCTGCAAAGAAATCTGCACCATTTGGAGTTGATTTGCTGTTGTGGATTGATGTAGATATTTTACTCCACTCCCATGGTATACCAGTGGTGACAGTCCTTTGATCTTCTCTACACAGTCAGATGACGATACATCCTGTATAAATGCTGCAGCCAAACCCAGAATGTAATGTTTTCATTGAATTCAACCATCTAGAACTGATCATTTCTACAATTGCACAGTCTTTCTCGAATGTGGTTTGTAAAAATGCAGGCACATGCTGGAGGAACAACCCCATTCACATGTTTGAAAGGAATTTTATGATGCAGAAATGTCTGCAATAAATCTCCATTATGTGAACATATCATAAGTGTCCCTTTAAGCATCCAAAAATGAGTATGCATCTTATTTCGTGGCATCAATGTTTTGTCTTCATTCTTTGAAGGGCTATTCGCATGATATAATTTTATGGCCTAAACCTAATCTGAGAACAAAGGGGCAAAAGTCTCTATGTTTTTTTCCCTGTTCAGTGGAGCCCACATATCCCTCTACAAAAACAGAACTACATTCAGCTATATAGTACCGTAGCCCCTCCATTCTGAGAATCAGTGGTCAGTGCAGTCTGTTACCCACTGATCAACAAGTTATGGCATATTCCAATAGGGGGGAATATCGCCTTAACCACTTGAGTATAGGGATATTTTTTCCTGTTCACAATGACCAGCCACAGGCAGGCAATTTTTTTTATTCATATATTTTTAAGTTGATAAACTATGACCGGAACCCAGAATGGCTTTTAGTTATACGTTTAAAGATTTTTTTTATTATTATTATCTGAATACAGATATGAGACTCTTAGCCAGGGGACATTTTGCTGTTTAAATCCACAAGCCTCTCTTACAGTAACACATTAACTTTAATATTTGGCCTGCTGCTCATTTTTCAAGGGAAAGAATTCCCTTTATTGTTTCCATTACTTAATTGCTTTGAGAAACAAAGGAGTGTTAAGCTGAACGTAGTCTTATCAGGGTTATTATAATGTTAGTACGAAGGACAAACTCTGAGAGGAAAGGGCCCCTTGTGGATATGTGCCTGAGCCCCTTCCCTATATTGACATCAAAGCTACACAAATATACATATACAAATAATAAAAAAAAAAAATGGTTCAAATAAATCCCTTCTCTATTTAAATCATGCTTCTCAAATAGCATTCACATATTTCACACATGCCAACCATACTATACTCACAAGGACCCATGTCAAATATACACCACTCACACATTGCTTTTATGTTCCACACACACTGCTTACATATTAACACCCTGGGTAGCCATGTGCCGACAGGGGGTTTTCTTGAACAGCAGCAAGCAGGTTCTTTAAGCATAATATTTGAAACACGGGCTCAAACTTGGACAATTTCGTGTCCGTTCCGCTGCGGCCCTGCTATGGACCACAGCTGCCCTGTCCTGGTGTTTCTGGCCCCTATCACCCACCGTCCCAGCTCCGTTTGCAGTCTCATCTCCATGGCTTCCCCAGCTTCCTTCTTCCGTCGACACGGCTCCTCTAGGGGCACGCGTGCGGCACACATGATACTTAAGGAGTCGCGTCCTTGGTCCGGCCAGTGACCTGTGACCCTGCTTTAAGAGCTTCCTGCCCGCCATTGTCAGTTCTTGTTGTCCCACTAGACTTGACCCCCAAAGCGTCTGCCGACCAGTTATTGTGTCCTTCACCTATATTAAACCTGCTACACCTGACTTACAAATAATAATTTCTGGCATAAATCCATTCTATTTAATCCAGTTCATCAATCAGCATCCGTTTAAATCAGCCAACCATTAACCCAAGGACCTGCACTTCGGCACCCACTGCCAGCAATCTGCACATCTGTGCCTGCGGTCGGGCCGAATCACACCCGTATCAACGCGGCGCTTCGCATAATGATTCGACATGCGCAAACGTTACATGCTGCACATACATTATATGAATTAAAACAAGTACACATTACACACATGTACATATTACACAAACATATTCTCAATTCACACATATACAAACACATATAATATACACACATACTGTATGCATTATACAATGTAGATACATAATACAGATACATGTGCACACATGTATATATTAAACAGATAAATTATCACACAAACATACTGTATTTGCATTATACAGATACATACATACAAATTACACAAGTGACCCCTTTTGAAGTACTTGATTTCTGCTTACTAAGAAAATGTAGTCAGAATGATATCAAAGTCACAATAATAGAAAACCAACTAAACTAATAACACACAAACAGTTGTGCTGTTTATGTCTTTTATTGAGTACATGAAGTAAATATCCACAGTGCAGGGAGAAAAGGTAAGCGAACCTCTGTGCTAATGATTTCTCCTAGAACTATTTGAAAAAAAGTGTTTTGGTTAAGGGGATGAGGTTGAAGCTGTAGATTTCAAAAGTGTTATACCTGTTAACTGAAGACACATAAACCTGCTTATTGAGAAATCTGTTCTTCTCAAGAAACATTAGTTAGTGTGAATTATGTCTAGATGCAAACAACTTCTTCACAAATACTAGACCAATCACAATTATCGGTAAACTTTTTCCATTATTACGCTGTGCATATTTTATTTTTCAACATCTTATTCATTTAAAAAGGAACATTATAATTGTGGTATACTTAAATGCAAGGTAGGAATCAGCATCCTTTTCAGTCTGTCAGTTCCAATTCACTCCAGTTGGGATAGCGCAGAGAAGTCTGGACACCGACTGTCGCACACACCTGTGCAGCATTTTGAAGGCACGCCTTCTTTCTCAAGTATGCGTGCACATCCTGTTCCTATGTTTATGTACCGCTTATATACATCAATAAAATATTTATCAATATACATCAATAAAACGTTCATGATGTAAATAAGTAGTATATAAACATATCTGACTTATTAATTCTGAGGGTCTAATCTACTTAAAAGGAGCATCTACCTATCTTCCTGCCTAATTTTGGGAGCAGGGGCGCAGCCCAGGGCCGGGAACCGGCAATTTCGTGCCCTGGGCAAGTGCAGCCAATGTCACCCCCCCCCCCTCAAAAAAAAAAAGTCAAATACCATCCCTAATCTAATGCACATTGCCTGTGCCCTCCCCAGGTAGGTGGAATGGGAAAGAAAACACAATTCCGACACACAACAGTGGAGTTAGTAGGGTCTATTAAGTTGTATTTATATAAAATAACATGTTGTGTATGAAAAGATCCATACAAATAGCTATAAAGACAATTTTCTAAAGCTGACACCTCTAAATAAGGGTCATACGGTTACCACATAATACCACTATGCATGCAGGAAATATCATCACCATACTGTTAATGCACAAACCACTATACCAAGACCAATACTATCAATACTATGATACTGCTATACACCCCGGGAACTGTCGGTATATATATATCTCAACAATTGAACTTTTTCATGCCATTAGAAGATATTTAATTTTTTCATGTTTCCTATGTTTTAGATAACATGTAAAAAAAAATTAAGCCCATGGTACAAATGTATCATTTATCAACATTTAATAATCTAAATTAATTACCAGGTATGTACAATAGGAACAAGCGGAAACTTTAGTAAGAAAATATTGTTTAAAAAGTTATGTGAAAGGTTTTACAGTTTTTGTCAGTAAATACAGTATGTGGACAGGGTGTTGTTATGCACATTTTCTCAGATGAAATATATACTTTGGAAGCTGAACACACAATATTGTCATATTTGCAAAGACAAGATATACTTTCACCTCTTTCTAGTTCAGTTTTACATTTATTATCACTTTGTATAATATGACTGCTCATTTAAAGAAATCCATTTGATCCCTGACATTAACCTCTTACTTAATGTGTTTGATGTTCTTGAACAAAATGTAATTGAATTTGGTCTCCTCTAAAATGATAACAATATTTAGTGTTCTTCACTGGGAAAGTTTAGCAAGTCTTACAAAAGTATCATTAGTCCACTTTTAATCTTCTTTGGCTTCTAATCTTTGAATGTTAATAAGCAGGAAATATGTCGTCTTTGGCATTTATCAAAGTTCATAAGACCATTTGCTCTTTGCAGATGAAGTTCAGACAGTAAAGCATAACAGATGATTTACAAGTCTCATTTATCAGACAGAACATCTATGCTCTAAAATTATCTCACCAGGTCACAATAAACTGTTAAATCCTTATAGAACTACCAATAGGTTGCAATCTCCTACTGCTTAATAATAGCAGAATTTCATTGAAAAATCCCAATTTCTACATTAAAAAGTGGTTATTTCATATTGTTATGTTTGATTTCAATTAAATAATTATTTAATATTTCATTCATTAATTTACATAGTTGAAGATGTCTTAAAAAAACCTCTGAGGCCAGGATCACACAATGTTTTTGATACGTAGTGTGTAGCCAAAACCATGAAGGGATCCAAAACACAGAAGAAGTACAAGCCGTTCCATTATACTTTTTCTCTCTGTAGTTTTCAGTTCTGGTTTTAGCTTACAAATACTGTAAAACAGAAAACTTATAGATCCTGTTGTGCTCACAGGCTTTGCCCACGATTGTTTACTACAACTGTTAATAATGTAACCTGGATAAACTCCATAATGCTTAGGTTAAAACTAGTCCTATAACAATGACAAGGTGGCTTCCTCTACGCCTAGAGGATAAAAAGTCTCACCATCATCACAGAAGAGGATTCTATTTTTGTAAGAGTGGGGAGACTATGGAACTGTGGAAGAGGTTGTGATGGTGGATTTGTTGACCAAGTTCAATGACAAGTTATGGCTACTAGAGTCTAAAGATAGGATGTTGATCCAGGGTTTATTCTGATTGTCATATTTAGAGTCCAGAAGGAATTTTTCCTCTTGTATAGGGCAATTGGCATTCATCTAATAGGGGTATTTTGCCTTTCTCTGGATTAACACTGTAGGACTATAGGATGGACTCAATGGACCTGTGTCTTTTTCCAACCTTATCGACTACATTACTGTGGTTAAAGCTCCACTTTTAAACAACATCAATGAGATTTTTTAAAGGGAATATTAATAAGAGGATTGTGATAATTATGGATTTAATTGCTTCAAAGACAAACTGTCCTCATTACAGAGCCAAATTAACAAGGAACATCCTATAATAAAACAAGGCCTATTTGAATTATGGGTGCACTACCTAAAAGCCCACAGACCACATGCCCCCACTTTGACTGTACTTGCAATCCCCATCCTGCTAAACACAGACATAGTTGATGGCATACAATCAGGCTGCACATCATAGCCAGTGGGTGTCATCTTACACCAGCAGTGGTACTTTGTATCTGAATATAATTCCACTGCACACTAGAACCTTGCATGTAATTATGTATTTGGTCCCCTGAGAAAACCTTCTATAATTTTACTCTATTTTTTTTACATCTGGGGCATTATATTGAGCCTTCCATAGTTGAGTATTTCTCATTTTGAGATTAGTGCTTTTTAGGGTCTCTCGTAAACTGGGACTGCTCCTATCAGGGCGATTACCCTGTTAGGCAGGGTAATTGTAGTGTGAGTAATAGATTTATGCATCAGAGATACTTATCTATAGCACTATTTTTTGCCATTTGGAGCAGCCTGCCCAAATTCCACTGGAGACTCTAACCTATAAACCATGAGTTGGCCGTTGGCCCATTGACAAACTTATATAATTGTGCATTCTACTGATTAGTACTTATTAGTATTTTTCTGTGTGTTACATATTTTTTCATATAAGACACTTATTACAACTGTTTTCAAAAATTTTATATTTTAGGTTGGATAAAAATTTATGCAGAGTTAGAATACAATCAGCTATGTCTAAAAATTGTGAGCGGCAGCTTTTGCAGAACTGTAATGATCGCTTTTCTTCTTAATAATGGACAGCACTGATTAGTCAATGCAAGCTATCTTTCACACAGACATAACCTGAGACTGTGTAAATGTAACTGCTGAGTAACCAATCAACACCTTTACATGTAACAGAGAAAAGTAATGGTTAATATGCATGCTGTCACTTAGTTACAAGTTAAATCTGTGTGAAAGGAACCTGCATTAATGGAGTTGTGCCATGATATACATTTATTACCTATCTTATGGATAGGTGAGAAATCTCTCGTTGCTTGTGGTCGCTTGGTGTCCCAATGTTAAGACCCCATACCTGTCACAATCCTGCGGCTTCCCATTTGACCCTGTCAGTGGCTGTGCTGTTGATAGTCAAGCTCTTTCTGTGCCTTCCAGCAGGGTAGCAGTTAACAGGTAATGGTACCAACAGAGTGCCAATATTGTTAATTATGACATCCAGAATGCCACATGTAAAAAGACAGTCACAAAAAATATGCTTTGTGCAGAGATCACTTATACAGTTTCTCTAAACTTTTAGGGCGACATGTAAGAATGGGGCTGTGCCAGCTATCTCTCATCAAAAAGCTGTAGTAGACCTGTTCTATAGATGTAGGAACATTCGCACTCCAAACTTTGGTGCAATAAGCCCCTACTCCTGTGGGTTGTAAACATCCCACGCTGTATTATGAGCCTTTATTTATTTATTTATTTTATTTATTAAGCATCATCTGAATTGAGGTTGTGTAGTCCTTATATAAAGGACCTCTGAAGCATAATAATACAGTGGTCTCTCAACTTACAATATTTATTGGTTTAGGGAAAACCAATGTATATTTATACCATAACTTAATGGAAAACTGGCAATTAGTTCTGAAGCCCAACAAATGTTACCCAACATAATGCAAAATTAAAATTGAGAAAAGTGAATCAGATAACTAATACATGCAAAGCAAGCTCTTAAATATAACATCAAACAGAGCTGTTTAAAACTGATAATCACTTTCTGTCTCAAGGCACGATTTCTTTGGTTCTTGACAAAAATGTAGTATCCAGCAAGGTGGGTTTGGTTAAAATGTAAAAAAAGAGGTTTTTATTACATATAAAAATAAAACATATGCAAAGGACAACATCTTTGGTTCTTGTTCTGTTTACTATACACAATATATCAGAAAAAAAAATGGGGCTGCCCTCACCGGGTGCCCAAAGGATTCACTCATCCTGGCACATGTACAGAAGTACAGAATATCTAGTACCGCAATGTACTATATTGAGGCACTACTTGACTGCCAATCACTGCATGCACCTCACTGATACAAATGGATTACAAGTAAAATGTTTATGATTATTGGCTAGATCTTCTAGTCAATCACATGTGCCGCAGTTCAGCAGTGTCTGTGAAATTTTCAAGAAACAATGTCCCAGGAAAGACCATTGTATGTTGAAAATATTGTATCCTGCGACCATTGTAACTTGAGGAATCATTATTTAATAATGATAATAATATTAATCATCTTTATATAATTACTTATAATTAAAGGGGTTTTGTCATGATGTAATGTTGACGTGGGATCCTCCAAAATGGGTATTTAATCACTTTTCTAAATATATGTGATTATAAAAAAGTGAAGCCTCTGAGAGCTACAGCATTGCTCAGTCCCCCTTAGTTTCCTGACAGTTTACATTAGACACGACCAAGACACTGACAGGAGCTGATCTTGCCGGGCTTGCATGTTTGCACTTCTTATCTGATGACGAGCTTTGGAGGGACTGAGGAGAAAAGTGCAGTGTATGAGGCTGTTTGCTGTATAGAGAATTCACTGGTTGTAATGTAATTATTTGAGTGAACATTGCAGACGCTCCCTGCTTCCTCAATCTCTGCTCACCCCCTTCCCTCTCCCCCTTATGACGCTGCATGCTGAGTTTATCTTCTCTCCTGAGCAGATAAGAGGTAAGGAACTCACTTCTTGGCAAAACCCCCTTAATTATAACAAATTACTGACAGATCAGAGGTGTGAGGGCCCTACTGACAAGAGCTAAATGTGAATCATTTCCATAAATATGTATATGTATAATATATATATATATATATATATATATATAATATATAAAATATAATATATATATATAATATATATACAGTCTATTAGTTACAGGCGTACCAAAATGCAACAGAGGGATCTGCTTTGAACAGACCTGTCTCTTAAATGGTGAAGGAACATGGATAGATTTCATACAAACACAGCAAAGTAAGGAATGAGTCTCTATCAACTTGTGGCAATAAATTGAACTTCAGTAATGTAATTGACACTATACCTTTTTTAAACTTGAGCGGCAGCCAGATAGATATTAGTGTCGTATTGCAAAATGTCTGCACAAAGAAGAACCCACATAAAACTGCCTCACTGCACAAAGCTACTGCCTTGCTTCTGTCCAGAGAGGGATTCTATAAAACAATGTCCTCCTCCATTACCTCCCTACTCATTATCTCACATACTCTTCTCCACTTCTAAAGTGCATTTTTATGGGCTGATATTATAGTAAGTAATCCTTGATAAAGAGAAGATCCCTTGATATTTTTGCCTATGATCCAGTCTACTTCTAAGGATTCCAGTGTCCATATAAAAAAGAAAATGAAAAGTCAGAAATTTTAAGTAATTTAATAAGTGTTTTCAAACCTTGTATTTTAAGCACTTTGGGTGACATGTATGGAAATTGGCACAGACATCATACTTCTCAGTAGGCTAGTGTAGCATTCGTCAGTATGTATGAAAGTTTCTACGGAACTTTATAAATGTGTCCCGCTGTGAGACAAAAACATGCATCAAAACATGCGCCAGGATTTCTCTCACCAGTTTGAAAGTAACATGGATTAGCATGACATTTGGACTCCACATGTGTCTAACCTTAAGAATGTTGCACGACACGCCGCCTATAAATTGGCGCATACAAAACTGTCGAGGGTGTTGGATGTGCAACAGTTTTGGGCAAAAGACCTTTTAAAAATATGTCGAACATGGCCAGCAACAGGTTTTTTTTGCTGCAAATCTCTCCAGAAAACTGGCGCAGACGACCTGTTCATACATTTTGCCCAACAGCGTTTTTCAGTGAAAATGTCATGCCTCAATAATTTGTGTTATTAAATACCAACATATATATTGTGGCAGAGCGACCTCTGGTAGTCACATGTTTCTGCCACTAGAAGGTTGTGCAGCCAGAGACCAGCAAGCAACATGCCACCAAGGGTACCTGGCCATGGTGGGGTAGGAGCCAGCCATATTTGTTGTCAGCCGCAGTAAGCGGTTGGCAGCGGTGTGTAGTGCATTTGGCTGTTCTGCGTCGTCTCTTATTGGGAGTAGGCAATGTGTTGGGAGGGGTGTCTACTCCCCGTGTCCAGGCCAGGTTTTGGGCAGGTCACTTGAGGGCTATAAAAGGCCTCGGCCTGCAGGTGATCAAAGGGCATGGTCTGCTAGCTAGCAGTGGAGCAGCAGGAGAGCTGACGAGAGGCTCTAACCTCAGTGGCTTGGGAGAAATCTGAACGAGGAAGGTCTGGTGAGGGCGCTGGTGGTGTGCCTGGAATGTTTAGATCCGACCACATTAGTAGAGGGACTGGTCAAGAATTACAGTTAAAGTGCCGAACAGCCGAGGGTTTTATTTTTTAAGTTTTTCTGTGTACTGCTGTACGTTTATTCTGAATAAAGCTGTCTGAGGCCAGTTTTAAAACAGAAGTCTGATGTCGGAGCGCCTCATGTGGGTGTGCCAACTGTTTTACGATAGACGGGGATCCTGTGAGCTGAATGACACCCATCAACCAAACCAAGATGACGGCCGAACGAATGTGAGCCGTCACAGATAATAATATAATATATATATAATATATATATAGTATATATATATATATATATATATATATATATATATATTCCTATAGAAAATTTTTGCTCTAATACAGGTAGAAAAATGTGACACTTGTTCTACTTTGACAAGACTTGATTTTCGCTGTTTGGTAACCTTGAGAGTATGATACTCGTAGTCCAAGCAGTCCACATATTATAGTTTTCTGAGGACTGTAAATGCCGTGCTAAGTATTTCAGAGTCTTTAAACACTTTAGTTTCAAAGAATTCTCAAATTCAGTATTTGCCATTTGGGAAATATACATGGCTAGCTCTGCATGATAATATTAAAGAATATGTCATACTTGGTCACCTCTTTGCAAAAACTGAATAAAGTGGTGAAGAGTCAAGCCAACAAAGTGTATCAAAAGAGTGAAACAGAACTAGCTTTTTATCTACTGATTTCAACAAAGGGAATATATTCAGTATAGATCTAAAAATGGCCAAACTCCCATTAAGACATGTTTTTGGGGTTTAAAAGTATAATACAGTGGCAAGAATGTAATAGTTGATGTATTAAAATAACCGCAACAGTTTTACTAAATACTGTCTGAGGATAAAGCGCAGAAAACAAAGTTTAAGAAGTTTGTTTCTTTCTAGTTTGCAGGTCCTTGATGCCAAGGTAATTGCAGGGTCCAGTTTTTTTGAAGCAACTGTACACGATCAACTGTTCTTAGTGTGACATCACAGTTAGAGAGTTTTATTGTCTTGCAGTAAAATTTTAATTACTGCTTGCCTTTTGAAATGAATGATTCAAGGTACACATGTTGTCCTCCAAAGCCAATAGTCATGTTGAGCGTTTTTCTAATCTCTAGCTAACAAAAAGAGGAAAACCCTTTTTCATCAGCTCGGCATCTTCTAAGAAGTAGTTGGAAATGGTTTTTACACATATGTACTCAGACACAGTGGCTATAAAAATATATGTTTCTTAAAAACAACATACTTGGAAATGGTTTTTACACATATGTTTTCAGTCATAGTGGCTATGAAACATGTTTCTTAAAAACACATACTTCTTTCGATGCTGTTCCATTTATGGTTTATTTTCTATAAAGCACACAAGGCTATTAAAACTAGCACTCATGTACTTGTGTCATAGAGTATTGATTTTCCACTCTTTGGTCCAAAATGTGTTGATAAAACAAATTCCTCAATACATTTGTAAAGCGAGAATGTAATTTGCCAATTGACTGATAGTCATGCAGCTTACTTAGCAAAAGAACAAGAAGCACAGAACTACAGTATATAACTGTCACCAATGTGATAGATGCCTTCAGCTCCAGTGTATTCTGTTTAGTATTTTTATGTTAT
This sequence comes from Phyllomedusa bahiana, assembly GCA_025379985.1. Classification (NCBI taxonomy): domain Eukaryota; kingdom Metazoa; phylum Chordata; class Amphibia; order Anura; family Hylidae; genus Phyllomedusa; species Phyllomedusa bahiana. Next base: position 57,760 of record JAODAL010010995.1, on the reverse strand, counting down.
TACCACAGTACTTTAAATCACAACTAACAATGATATTCAATTTAAGATATGTAGCTAAATGATTTAACACTTAAAGTAAATGTGTTTCCTATATCTTATTAAATAAAATTAGATGCTGATATACAGTGAGAAAAATAAGTATTTCATACACTTGCGATTTTTCACGGTTTCCCACCTACAAAGAAGGTCTGTAATTTTTATCGTAGGCTCACTTCAACTGTGAGGGACAGAATCTAAAAAAAATCCTGAAAATCACATTGTATGATTTTTAACTTATTTGCATTTTATTGCATGAAACAAGTATTTAATACAATAGAAAAACAGAACTTAATATTTGGTAACGGAAAACCTTTTGTTTGCAATTACAGTAGGTCAGAATATTTTCGGTAAGCTCTTGACCAAGTTTGCACACACTGCAGCAGAAGAGTTTTACCCAACTTCCCATAAAATCTTCAATCTTCAGGTTTTTGGGGCTGTGCTTACTACATTGATTCAGCTCCCTCCAAAGATTTGTGATGGGTTCAGGTCTTAAGACTGGCAGGCCACTCCAGGACCTTGAGGGTCTGTAAGCACGGCATGGTTTTCTCATCGGATTTACAGACGGTTTGCGGATTTGTAAACCGACTGAAAAATGACAAGAAACCATCCCCATAGCCTTTAAAAGAAAATCCATTCAGTAGTCTACACTGAACCGATTTTCAGCCACCAGCATTCTTAAAAAGTTGGAGCATGTACAATCTTCTGCCCGGTTTTCAGATGGAAGGTGTGCAAATTCAATGGTTATGGGGGACAGGCAAATCCACAAACCAAGGACAAAACCATCCCCCAAAACCACTGAAATCTGACCGGCATTTTTCACTGCCATTTGGATATGCCCTGAAATGCTTCTCACAGAGTCACTCCTTAGTTGCCCTGGCTGTGTTTCGGTTCATTGTCCTGCTGAAAGAACCAGCCACAACCCATCTTCAATGCTCTTACTTACATGGCTCCTTCCATCCTCCAATACAGTGTAGTGGTCCTGTCCCCATTGCAGAAAAGCCCCCCAAAGCATGATGTTTCCACTCACATGCTATACGGTTGGGACAGTGTTCTTGGGGTTGTACTCATCCTTCTTCCTCCAAACACAGTGAGTGGAGTTGATACCAAAAAATTCTATTTTGATTTCATCTGACCACATGACCTTCTCCCATGCCTCATGTGAAAATCATCCAATATTGGGAACTCGAGGAACTTCAAATGGGCATGGACATGTGCTGACGTGAGCAGGGGGACTTTGCATGCCCTGCAGGATTTTAATCCATTACGTCATAGTGTGTTACTACTGGTAATCTTTGAGACTGTGGTTCCATCTCTATACAGGTCATTGACCAGATTCTCCCATGTAGTTCTGGGCTGATTCCTTACCTTTCTCAGAATTATCCTTACTCCAGGAGGTGAAATCGTGCATGGAGCCCCAGACTGATTAAGACTGACAGTCATCTTGTGTTTCTTCCATTTTTTTTTTATTGCACCAACAGTTGTTGCCTTCTCACCAAGCTGCTTGCCTATTGTCCCTGTAAGCCCAACCCAAGCATTGTGTAATCTACAATTTTTTGTCCTTGGTGTCCTTAGACAGCTCTTTGTCTTGGCCATGGTGGAAAGGTTGGAGTGTTATTGATTAAGTGTGTGGATAGGTATCTTTTATAAAGGTAACAAGTTCAAACAGGTTCAATTAATACAGGTAATGGGTAAAGAGTAGGAGGGCATCTTAAATAAAAGCTTAAAGGTCTGTGAGAGCCAGAATTCCTGCTGGTTGGTAGGTGATCACATACTTATTTCATGCATTAAAATGCAAATTAATTATTTAAAATTATACAATGTGATTTTCTGGATTGTTTTTAGATTCTGTCTCTCATAATTGAAGAGTACCTATGATAAAAATTAGGCTATGTCTACACAGCACAGGTTTTTCATCAGATTGTTGCGCACTTTCAGTATTTAGAATCCGCTGAAAATCTGAATGTACCCTGTGCTGTGTAGACCTCAATAGAAAATCCATGTGTGGGTTTTCTAAACCACCAAAAATCTGGCGGAAGATAGAACATGTAGCCCTCAATTTACATAGCCGTGGTAAATCCAAAATCCAACCACTTTTTTGTGCATAAAAACACGTTGTGGCGAAGATAAAATACTGTCGGATTTCAGACGGTATTTTAACTTTAGCTGTGTAGATATAACCTTATAGATCTCTCCATTCTTTGTCATGGGAAAATTTGCAAAATTGCCAGCGTATCAAACACTTATTTTCCTGACTATATAATATATTTTTATTATTTACTTTTATCATTTTGTCATTGTGAATAGTTTTTGCTTTTTTTATTTTCTACACACAATTATTTAGGTAAATATAAGTCTTTGTAAGGGATAAATGGCATCCACCGATAAACGCAATCAGTTGCACCTGAAAACCTCCTTGTTGCTCGCTCACAACTGGTCTATAAGGCATGCTCCCTGGCTTTTCCAACCACAAGCCTCGTAAACAAGAAATGAGCGAAAAAATCACCTGAATGGATGGACCAGCCAGCGCTACCAGGGTAAAAAAAGTGCAGAAATGTATTGAGTGCTTACATGACCAAACAACACGAATGGGTACAAAAACAATGGTTAAAATCCCAACGCGTTTCTGGTGCACTCATCGCACCCTGTTTCACGGCAACATTACTCTGTCTAACAGGTGTACTTAAATAGTAAAGTAGGCGTACAGTAGGTTCACATCATTTCCTGTTCGCCTACATTAAGACATACATTTAAAATACATTAAAGACATACTTCGCTTCCTATATAGAAGAAATAAACTTAAATGAGTACTCAGAGAACTATATTAGCTGTAACTAAATTAATAATATATACCCAGGTCATTCCTGAAGTTTAGACCGTCGGGAGTCCGTGTGGTTCTAACTCATATATCCATTGCGCTTCGCGCATGCTCACAAAGCCGTCCCAGTCGCCCCGGTTTTGGCTTATTCACTTTTTCCATTGCATAACAGTAGAAGCCATCTAATGAACCATTAAGTTCTTCTATGAAAATGTTTCGTGACCCCCGAAAGGCCAGTATGGCCTTTTTGCTATATGAGGCCATATGTACAGAAACACGTGTATTGACTTTCAATCCGTACTACCTATATATTTTTATTGCATGTAGTACATTGTATATTGTACTCTAGATGGTCGGAATCACTGTTAATAATTGCCAATTTTGATACTTAATCAACTATACCTGTGAATTCTGTACTTTATAAGTATATTTACAGATGTATCACCCTGTTGTTTTTTACAAGGAAAAAAAGCGGCCCATAGTGGATATAAGCCAGTTTCATTTTTTAATTTTAGCACAAAATCTACTGATGATATATTGTCCTGCTATAGTCTTACTACGGCGTGCAACCATGGAGATCCTTCAATCCTAAAAATTTTGCTAGTACATTGTCTTGTCCTAGAGTATGATTACATTTTTTAGAAAACCTTTTTATTTAGAAAATTCCTGGCTGTAGGTAGAGAAAAAACTACTACTCATTTTATGGATTTCTTTTATTTTACACCCTTTAATAATCTCGCTGAGTTTTTGTTTCATTCTTATCTTTGGCCTGTTTCAATTGTTTATCTGTGAATACCCTCTTTCTTTCAGTCATTGTTATAATTCTTATTTGCTTATCGTATCGTTATCAAACTGTACATTGCCCTACTGCTCCTATAATAACACCCAATGGGATGGAATTAAGCGTGAGAGCGGGTGACAGCTATCTGCTCTGAGGGTGTATTAACCAAGTAGGGCTTCCTATATAAGTGTTGGAAACCTTTCCATTTTTATTACCTGACAGCCTAATATCAAAGAAAGAAATGCAACATATTTTCAACAGTGTGATTTGTAAATTTAAGGTTAACGTCAATATGTTGTAAATAAAGAGACAAAGTCTGGTATGGACGCCACAACGCGACCACCAAACAATGAGGACGGTCGTCGATGAGCGCCCCAACCAGACCACAGACTCCGCAAATAGGTTCACAGAACCATATAGAACTGCTGCACCCAGCCACGCCATCATAGAAAGGTTAGCTAGAGAAGAGACGACAATGGGCACCCCTTGGAACTCCCAGCAATTGTATGTTAAAAATTCGCCATAAATTTCAAAGTAAGTTACTCTCCATGAGGAAGTCAATGCACTCCAGAATAAAAATTGTGTGGCTTCACCTTGAAATACTACTGCATTTTAAATGATATTGGACAGCAGTTCTAAGATGTGACTGTGGTATCTTAGAATACAAACTAACCCGACAACAAGGCTCAACAAGTGTAATTCTGGGCAGGTAAAATCAATGAAAAATATTTAACAACGCAGTGCTGCCCTTCAAAAATCCTGGGGTTTCACACACTAAAAAGAGGTTTAGTAGAGAATGTCCACCATCTGTTGAGGGTCAAACAAAAGACAGATTAGCAGCAGGAGACATAGGGCGCAGACTGGGGGGAAAATGATTCCCTTGTGGTTTTTAGGACCAGCATAAAAGGGTAGGGGTATTTGGCATATATCATTTCCAAAATAAATATTTCTCCTTTTTTCAGATATCGCACCCAGAGCAACTCCCACCAGCAACAGACTATTAAGTCACCCCCCCCAAAATTCAAACCCATTATCCTTAATGGGATTTTTGTCACCTTCCGATAGGTTTGGCTATCGTTGAGGATGTCAAGAACTTGTTTTTTATAGAGTCCAGCATCCATCACAGCAATTGAACCCCCCTTATCAGATTTTTTTATGATCAAGTTTTTATTTCTCCTTAAATCATTCATTGCTATACTTTCTTTTTTAGTTATAGATAGTTTTTTATATATATGATTTTTTATTTTTAACTTTTCAAAATATGAGATCTCTCTCCATAACACTTTAAAAAGAGTCATGACATAAACTCTAAGCATTTAAGGATAATAAAGGGGGGTTTCCTCATGGCCGTGATGGATAGGAACTCGTCCTCCTAGAGACATTCTCTGCCTGAAGTTCTTTGAGGGTAAGTAACGATTGATGTTCAGAAAAAGAATATCTTTTATATTAATTCACAAATTCCCCTCCCAATTCGACCATGTCCTTATTTTTTGTACTCCTTATCTTTATCTTTATCTCTGAAATGTCTCTTTACCGTGAGGAGTCTGACAAACTTGTTAAGGTCCAGCATAGTACAAATAGCTTGAAATTTATGTAGTGGAAAAATTTAAACCCTTCTTTATCACTTTGAGCTGTTCCTCCGTCAATATATTGTGGGTGAGCACACATACAGTCATATGAAAAAGTTTGGGCACCCCTATTAATCTAAATCATTTTTAGTTCTAAATATTTGGGTCTTTGCAACACGCCATTTCCAATTGTATATCTAATAACTATATTGCACTTTTTGTGTTAGTAAAATAAACCCTTTTTAAATCCGGAAATTTATTACTGTGTCCATCAGTTTTTTGATTATAAATTAAAAAGGGGCTGTTGCAAACCCCCAAAATATTTAGAACTAAAAATGAAAAGTTTTAATGGGGTGCCCAAATTTTTTTCATATATGTATAAGAGTCCTCATCATTTTGTCTTCTTTTTCTTACGTTCCCGTTTTTTTTACCGTGTTTTCTCCTCCTTTCTCGGGCCCCTTTTTTTGAAACTTCCTGAGCCTCTTTGTTCTCCATGTTGGACTTTTCTCTTCTAGTAGTTGATCTTTAAAAGGGAGGAACTATTGGAGGTAACTGTATTTGTATGTCCCATTTTGAAAAACTGCTTCTTTTTTATGGCAAAAGATTCCTTAAATTTTTAGAATTGATCTGGTTTTCTTTCATACTTCCAATATTAATTTTTTTTTAAAATAATCATATAGCCCCTTTAATTTTATCTTTAATTTCCATAAAATTGATTTTAAACCCGGGGATATTTTTTTTAGTGTTCTCTCATGTTTATTAAAAGTATCTCTGTTTAAATTTTGCAGCTTTTCCTTTGTCTCTTCTATTTGTACCTGTAGTTCCTCCATTTCTTAGATTCATATTCATACTATGAGTTTTATAAGATCAATCGAGCAGGAAGTTAATATTGCATTCCACTGCTTTAGAAAATCCTCTGTATACGTAAATGAGGGAAGTTTTTTTAACCGTAGCTCTATAAGTATGATGGCTTTTTTCAGATAAACATTTCTGTCCCACCAGAGTTTAGTTTCTTGCAGCTGAGCTTTCTCTAGGGCTGCTAAAAGGGTTAACATCTCATTTTCATCTTGTATAGATTTAGCTGTTGGGCCAAACACTTCAGCCAGTTTAGCTTCTCTATCCATGTTAAAAAAGTGGAAGCAAAATATATGTCACTGTGTGGGTCATGCACTCTATATTTAAATTGCAGGGGGTGATGAATAATTAGCGGTGCTTGCAATCATAAGAGAGGCTACGCGGTGCACAGTAATCCCATAGGTTGGGAACAAAATAGGTAAATATAAGTCTTTGTAAGGGATAAATGGCACTCACCGATAAACGCCAATCAGTTGCACCTGAAAACTCCTTGTTGCTTCACACTGGTCTATAGCGCACGGCTCCCTGGCTTCCAACCACAAGCCTCGTAGACAAGAAATAGCGAAAAAATCACTAAATGGGACCAGCGCTACCAGGTAAAAAAAAGTGCAGAAATTTGAGTGCTTACATGACCACACACGAATGGGTACAAAAACAAATGGTTAAAATCCAACGTGTTTCTGGTGCTTCATCGCACCCTTGTTCACGGCAACATTACTCTGTCTAAACACCTTCTCTAGCTAACCTTATGATGGCGTGGTGGGAGCAGCAGTTCATATATGGTTCTGAGAACCCATTTGCGGAGTCTGTGGTCTGGTATGGGCGCTACATCGACGACCTCCTCATTGTTTGGGGTCGCGATGTGGCGTCCATACCAGACTTTGTCTCTTATGTTAACAACAATGACGTTAACCTTAAATTTACACACACAGTTGAACATGAGAGCATTTCTTTCCTTGATATTAGGCTGTCAGGTAATAAAAATGGGAAGGTGTCCACATCCTTATATAGGAAGCCCCTACATGGTAGTACCACCCTCAGAGCAGATAGCTGTCACCCGACTCACACGCTTAATTCCATCGTATTGGGTGAATATTATAGAGCACGTGTCCACGGGGTCGCGGGCTCCGCTGCCCCCCGCGACCACATCCCCGCTCGCAGGGGGTCTGGCGCGGCTGCTGCGGCGGCCCGTGACCACCCCTCTGCTGCCTCGGCGCTGCCTCCCTTACCTGGCCGCGCTCCGGTGAACGCCGCGCCTGCCTGTCCCGGCCTTCGCGCGCGTGGCCGCCGCTTAAGGCGCGCGCGCGACGGCTTCTCTAAATTTAAAGAGCCAGTGTCCCGATAATTGGTTATTGTCGGCGCTGGTCCTATTTAAGGTATCCGCCCCCAGTACTTCCTGCCAGTCTGTTGGTGTGTTTTTGTGTGTGTAGAGAGTATGGAGTTCCGTATTGATTACCCGTGTACCAGTCCGCTTGCTTACGTTTCCTGACCTTCCCTGTTTCCCGCCTGCCCTGCCCGTCTGCCCGTCTTGACACAACCTTGCTCCCTCCTGCCCTTTTCTCCCGGGCCCCCACTACCCTCCGGGATTCGTTTCTGTACCACGCTGCCCGGCCGCCATCGCAAGCAAGTCAGTCAGGGTAACACCTGGTAGCCTCACGCCGCGGGCAAGTCCATCCCCTTTACGGCGGGGGTCTGGTGAAAACCGGGGCTACTTGACCCGTCCCTGGCGGGCTTAGCTTCATCGCTTGCATTTGGCCCACGGGTCCCCTCCTCCCTTACAGTCAGACGGCCAGGATTCCCCCAGGGAAACCCCTGCCTGATCTCCGGGGCATCACTACAGCTTTCCCCAGAATAAGCATCGACCCGTTGCGGCCAGATGTAGAACCTGGCGACTGCCCCATCGGCTACCGCCTCTGCACCCGCATCCGTTGCCCGGCATCCATTGCTCACCTGCTTCGGTTCAGGACCCTCTCTGCATCTGCCCCTCCCCCACGCTATATGGAGACCCCAAAGGCCGAGGGGTTCTCAGCCTTTCTCCATCCCCCTCGAAAAATGGGGCTCCATTTTTCCCCACAGAGGAGCCAAGGGGCCTTTCATAATCACCCTTGTCTGGAAACCCTTGGCTTGGGCTAGGGCCTCATGGGATCGAGGGATCCTTGCGGGGGAAACCCCCCAAAAAACGTTCCCCCCGGGGGTTTCCGCCCCGTCTTCGAGGAACCTGGGTTTTTTTCCTTCGGCGGCCGCAGCGCGCTCCGGCAACTCAGGGGACCCCCACTTCCCTTTCAGTATTGGGTGCAGTTTCTCACTCTCCCCTTGGGAGCTGGACGGGAAAACAACAAAGCATTGGGGGGGAAAATTTTTTGGAAAGGGCCCTCTGGGGGCGAATCAAGGACGAGCTCGCCGCTGGGGATTTACCAACTGCCTTGGTTTGCCTAATCCATTTGGCCCCCCGAGTGGTTTATTTCGCTTCCCCCCAAAAAGGGCAAAAAGGGGCTCCCCCTCAAGGGTAAAACCCGTCCTCCACGCCGTTTTCCCTCGTTTTGGCCCCCCCCTTTTTCCAGCGTTCAAAATTTTCCTCCCCAAGGGCCCCTCTAAAAGGGGAAAACCAAAGCAGGTCGAAGACCCCCCACCGGGCCCCCAGGAGGAACGTTCTCAGCGTGTCGGGAAAGCACTCGCTTCTATTGGGCGGTTCTGGCCTTTTAATTGGGGACACCCCCTTTGGGCCCCGGGGAAAACTTCCGCACCAAGGGCCCGTGGGGAGGGAAAACCCTAGGGGGTCAAACGGCCTTTTCCCCGTCTAAACCTAGCCCGAAACATATTGGTGTTTCCCGGACAGCCCTTTTCCGGGCCACCCCCTATTGACCAGGATGGGGCGGGAAAACTTCATAACCCACAAAAAATTGTCCCCCATTTTTTGTCTCCGGGGGATTTTCCCGCTGAAAACCTTTTTCGCCCTCGGCAGTGGGGGAATTTGCCTTTAAGGGACGCAAACCCGCCTCCGAAAGGCCCCCCCTCTTCTTGAAAATTGGGGCTCTTCACAAGGAAACGTTGCAATACTAGCCCCTCCCTTTCGATCCTCCTCGGAAATCCTTCTGGGCCCCCCCTTGGCTGCAGGACCTCCCCCGCCCTTTGGATTGGAGCCCCAGGTGGGTCATGCTTTTGGGGTTCCGCGGGGTCTCCTCGTTCCCTTTGTCTAACCGAAACCCCGTTTCCTCCCCCCCCCCCTCCCAAAGGTTGGGAAAACCCCTCCGGGTTTCCCTACCTTGGGCCTTACGGGGCCCTTTGCCGATGCTTTTCGGAGACCCCGGCTGAAGGTTCTTCCCCCAAAAGGGGGCCTTTTTAAATTGCCCCAAAAGACCGAAACCCCGGCGTACATTCCCAAGGGGGGGGTTTTTACCCCCCCCTTTTTCCCCCCGGAACAAAGGCGATGTTTGAGTACAAAAAGGGGGAAAACCCTCCGAAAAGGGAAATTCATCCGAAAGTCCTGTCCCCCCGGCGGGACCCGGCTTCTTTTTCGGGGAAAAAAAAGGACGGGTCTCTCCGGCCCGCATCGACAAATTGGGGGCCCTTTGAATAAAATTACCGAAAAAAACCCGCTCCCCCCTTTCCCTTAAATTTCCCCCCGAATTTTTTTGACCGTTTGCGGGGGGGAAAAAAATATTTTCAAAACTGGATCTACGGGGGGCCCTAAAACTTAACCCGGGCCATTGGGGAAAAGGTGACAAAGGGGAAAAGGGCTTTTAAATTTAAAAGGGGGAGGGCCCCTTTTCAGTATTTGGGTTTAAGCCTTTGGGTTCTCTGAAACCCCCCCCGGCGTATTTCAAAAACTTTGTTAAGGAGATTTTTCGGGACCTACTAAAAAGTCTTTTGTAATCGTTTACTTGGACGAATTCTCATCTTCTCCCCTGATCTCAGCCCTCATCGCCCCAAATTTTTCCGCCCGGGGGTCCTCGGGCGATTCCGGGCATCATGCTCTTTGCCAAGCCCGAAAATGCCTTTTTTAAAACGTGCCAGCTTACCCTTCTTAGGGTAAATCGTCTTGATGAGGGCCCCGGGGGATGGATCCCTCCAAGCCTCCGGTGTTCCCTGTGGCCCCAACCGGTGGGCCCCTTGGGGCCCTTTTTCAACGTTTTCTGGGATTTTGCAATTAAAATAGGAAATTTTCACCCCCCAAAATTCTCTACACTGGGGGCCCCCTTTTGGTGGCCCTGATTTAGGAAGAACCCAAATTCCCAAATCCTGGCCCCCAGGGCCCAAGAACCCTTTCCCCCGGGTTTCAAAGCGGCTTTTTGTTTGGCTCCTTTTCCCTGTCTCGTCCAGCCCCTTTAACTGCCCTTTTAAAATTCCCTGGAAGTGGATGTTTCGCAGTGGGCGAAGGTGCGGTCCCCTCCCAGGATCCCCGTGGTAAGTTTAAAAAACCTGGGGTTTTTTTTTCTCCAAGACTTTTTCCCTCCTGTTTGAAAAGAACATACCTTTGGGTGATCGTAAATTTACTGGCCATTTAAGGCGGGGCTCTTGAAAAAATGGCGTCCCCTTAGGGGGGGGCTCGCCCCCCTATGACATTTTCACAGACCACAAGAATCCCCTTTTAAAATTCTTCAGTCGGCCAGCCCTGTTTCCCCAGCAAGCTGGGTGGTAAATTATTCTTTGCCCGTTTTGATTTCCCCGCCTCCCTTTTTCGGCCTGCCGAAAAAAACCCTCAGAGATGTGCTTATCCCTTCCTCGATAAAGTGGACTCGGCCCCCCTCCCCAGCACTTTTGTCCCCCCCGGAGGGGACCCACGGCTGCCCCCTTGGCCCCCCGCACCTACCCCCGGGAAAAAGTATGTGAACCGCCTTGCGCCTTAAAAACCTGAAGTGGGGAAAACTCTTTAAAATTTGGGGCCCCCGGGGAGTTGCAAAGGTCGTTTAAAATTTGTACCCCGATTTTTACTGGGGGGCCTCCCCTTGCTCAGGACATGGGGGACTTTGTTCGGGCCTGCACCCCTTTTGTGCCCGAAAAGGTTCCCCCCTCAAGCCCGCGGGTCTTCTTCGGGCCCCCCCTGGGGCCAGAAAAACCCGGGCCCCCAGTAGCCGGACTTCTTTAGGGACCCCCCGCCCTCCCGGGTAACACTTTTTCTGGGTTGTTCCCCCAAAAACTTTTTTCCCCCAAAAAAGGCCCACTTTACCCCAAACCCCGGGGGTTTAAAACCCCTTGCCCCCCCAACGGCCCCAAAACTTTTTTTTTTCTGTCAGGGTTTTCCCCGTTGCACGGTTCCCTTTACATATTGTCTTTAAAAGGGGGTGCCCAATTTATTGCTAAATTTTTGGGCGGTTTTTTTGGGGTGGTAAATTTGGCAGGTCCAGTTAGACTTTCCCCCGCATACCCACCCCCGGGATATTGGGCGGTTGAGAGGGTAAACCCCGGGTTTGGTTGGGAAAACCTACCTGGGGAAAATTTGGGTGCCGCCGTCAGGAAAAAAGGGTTTCTGATCTTCTTCCCGGGGGCGGAGTTTTTTTTAAAACTTTTTAAGTTTGGGGACCCCGGGGGGGGCCTCCCCCTTTTTTGTCGTTTTTGGGCCCACATCCCCCCCCCTTCCCCCCCTTTTTTTTCCCCCCAGTTTCATGTCCCGGCCGGGGTATGCCCCAAAAAAAGGGAAAATAAAGGGGGGGTTTTTTATGGCACTCCCCCCGGACGGGCCCTGTTACGGGATTTTCCCCCCGCACAAAAAAGTCCAGGCTGACAGAAACCGTAGGACTCCGCCCCTATTTGAGCCAGGCAAAAGGGTTTTGGCTATCCAAAAATATTTTGGGTTTTAAAAGGGTGCCTAGCTACAATTTGGGTCCTAAATATGGGGTCCCTTTGAGGTATTTGCAACTTTCCAAAAACCCCCGGTGCCCAACAACCCTCCGCCGCCTCCAAACCCTGGCACCCGAACCCCTTTCCCCAGGTCCCCTCTCCTCAACCCGGGGTTGGTGCTAAAATCGCTTCTCCCGTGGGACCTGTCCCCTTCTCCTGGGGCCCAAACCCTGAAAATTTCTTTGAGGTCAAGGGGGGTTTTTGGCAAAAAGAAGACATTGAGGGGGAAGGGTTTTTTTCTCTTTTGCTGGGGGGTTTCGGGCCAGAGGAGCGGTCGTGGGAACCGGAGCCCCAACCCTTTGTCCCCGGGCCCTTTCCTCTAAGGTTTTTTAAAAAAAGGGGGGACCGGGAGGGTTGGGGGGGTACTGTCACGGGGGTCGCGGGCCCCGGTGCCCCCCGCGCCCAAACATCCCCGCTCGCAGGGGGTTTTTGGCGCGGGGGGCTGGGGGGGCCCCGACCACCCCTCTGCTGCCCCCGGCGCCGCCTCTCTTCCCCGGGCCCGGGGCTCCGGTGAACGCAGCGCCCCTGCCTGTCCCCCCCCGTCGCCCCGCGGGGGCCCCCTTTTTAAAGGGGGCCGCGGCGCCCCGGCTTCTCTAAATTTAAAGGGCCAGTTCCCGTAATTGGGTTATTGTCGGGCGCGGGTTCCCCTTTTTTAAGGGGTAACCCCCCCCGAAACTTCCGCCATCTTTTTGGTGTTTTTTTTGGTGTGTTAGAGGTTTTGGAGTTCCGTTTGTTTAAACCCTTTGTCCCAAAGTCCCTTGTTTTGTTTCCTGACCTTTCCCCTGTTTGCCGCCTGCCCGCCCCGTCGCCCCCCTTTTGACTACTAACCTCGGCTGCCTGCCCTGCCCTTCCCCTGCCTGCCCCCGTTAGCCTCCGGTTTAAAGTTTCTGTCCCACGCTGTCCCCCCGGCCCCCATGAAGCAAGTAAAGTCGGGGGTAAGGGACCGGGTTTGCCTCACGCCGCAGCAAGTCCTCCCGTTTTGCGGCGGGCTCGGGGTAAAAAACCGGGGGGTACTTAGACCCCCGTTCCCTGGCGTGGCAAAGCTATCATCGTTTTGCTTTGGGGCCCAGGGGAAACCCACTCCCCCCTTATGCACGTAGGGCATGTACAATAAAAATAAATTTCGAAAAAGAAAATTTAAGAAATTTAGACACAAGACGGGGAAAAAAGAGGGATCCCAGATAAACAATTCAAACAGGCCAAAGAAAAAATGAAACAAAAAACTCAGCGAGATTTACTAAGGGTTAAAAATAAAAGAAATCCAAAAAGAGAAGTAGTTTTTTCTACTACATACAGCCAGGAATTTTCTAAAATAAAAAAGGTTTTTCTAAAAAATGTAAACATACTCAGACAAGACAATTTTACTAGCAGAAATTTTAGATGAAGGAATCTCCATGGTAGCACGCCGTAGTAAGACTATAGCAGACAATATTTCATCCAGTAGATTTTGTGATCAAATAAAAAATGAAACTTGGCTTAAATCCACTATGGGCTTTTTTCCTTGTAAAAACAACAGGTGATACATCTGTAAATATACTAATAAAGTACAGACATTCACAGGTATAGATGATAGATGTATCAAAATTAGGCAATTTATTAACTGTGATTCCGACCATCTAGTGTACAATATACAATGTACTACATGCAATAAAAAATATATGGGTGTACAAATTCGAAAGTTCAAAACGTGTTTCTGAACATATTGCACATATAGCAAAGGCCATACTTACCATTCGGGGGTCACGAAACATTTCATAGAAGAAATAATGGTTCTTTTAGATGGCTTCTACTGTTATGCATTGGAAAAAGTGAATAAGCCCAAAACCGGCGGCGACTGGGAACGCGCTGTACGCATTCCCAGTAGGAGTTAATAAAAGCACCAGTGCTACATGGGAGAAGTTACATAGGTGCAGAATACTGATGAACAATTGCTTACACACCTATTCATGAGGGGCAATTGCCTAGTAGATAACTGCACATAAGAAAAAAGCCAGTTCAATCAACAGAAGAGCTGCAAGTACAATACTTGGGAGTTTGCTAAGTGTACAAATACTGATAAAAAATCACCATAACCCTACTATTATACGGTTACATGTCATGCACCATGCTGGCTGTAGATCTAGTGGTGACGCCCATATTATTCAATTGAGTGGGTTGCCCAGCATATTCCAAGTGGCCAACACAACATACTGAAACCAGAAAACAGTTCCTTACTTACTGCTATAAAGACAGGTTAGAATCCATTCCAGTAGGAGGCAATAAAACCCCCGAGTACTACATGGGAGAACCATATAGGTGCAGAATACTGATGAACAACTCACATACCTAGTATCCATGAAGGGAGCAATTTTTTGTACATAACTGTGACGAACTTTCCTTTTTCACACGATTACAAAGAAATTGTCAATGTTATAAAAAATAACATACAAAAAAAACTGGATGTTTAGAAGCTTATAATATGATTAAAATTATTTATGCTGACTGATAATAAATACAAAGATGGGGGTATTAAAAAATAGAATTGATGAAACAATCAAGGGAAATATAATTCTAATTAATTTGAAAATAACAAAAACTATAAAGGAAAAAATATGCAAAATTGTAAATAATCCACCATTTCCAAGTGAAACAAGGCAGGGATTGAACATGTTGCAAGTTGTTACGGACGTGGTAGTGGATCCTCTGGACCACCCCAAGGGGATGGTGTTTAAACCACTCCAGGGAGCGGAGTCTAAGTAGGTCCGGTATTCACAAGAGCCCGCTGCAAATCGGGATGGACTTGCTGCGGCGGATTGCTACCAGGTCGCTACCCCTGACGTGACTTGCTTGCAGTGGCAGCCGAGGTGTTGCATGGTACAGAATCGTAAAGCAGGCTCGCACCCAGCCGGCAGCAGGAGCGCGAGCCGGGACGGAACAGGAGCATGGCGAGGTAAGTGGGACTGCATCGGGGCTGCAGTGCAGGCCGCAGCTGAGAGGTTTCGGGTGTGCCTGCGATCCGGCACGGGGGTCGCAGGGGACGGTGGTAACATAAGTTTCTTGAGAAAAGAATGGGTTTTTAAACCTGACCTAGGAAATCCAAGCATGTAGACTACAACTAGGATTTTTTTTTTGAGTTCTATGGGGATGGTTCTGCATTTGTATTTTGATAGATTTTTAAATATTAAATTCCACGTCAAATCCGACGTTAAAACCATGTTGTATAGATGGACCTTACTATACTCTTTGCTTAAGATGTTTTGCAAGTGTATTCAGCAACAGTTTTGTTTAAAATTTCAATATTTTCCAAAAACCAATATACCTTTGGAAGATTTGGTACATGATTTCTACTGCCTGTAAAGCTTAAAAGGAAACCCCCTCATCTTAGACTTTTATGACATCTTTGACATAATATGCCATAAATATCTGACTGGTGCCAGTCCCAAAGGTAGGACCCACACCTATTTCAAAACCAAGCCTCTGTCCTCCTGTGTGGGGCTGAAAAAAAACAAGGCAGTGGCCAAGCACTCGTAACTATTTCCATTCTCTTCTATGGGACTCTTTCGTGAGACGTGCTTGACTGTACTTGGAACTCCCACTGAACTGAGCGGAGAGAAACGTCCATGCAAGGGCCCAAACTTCTTGTTCTGTGCATTCTAGAGGAGAATGGGGGCCATTCTCAAAAGAGGACCCCCATCATCCATTTATAGAATCTCCTATTGATACACCATACATGTCTAAGAAAGGAAAGCCCTTTAAAGGAAGGAACTGTGGTGAGGCATTTCCACCTTATTCTATACCTGTGCAGAAGGTATTGATAGAAATTTCATTATGGTAGATCTTATGAAATTATAGCTTACATGTTCAATATACAAAAGAGGTGTGTGTGTGTATTTCCATATCCTATCCCTACGCACCCTCAGAACATTTTCCTCTTCTTTCTTTGTACCAGAGGATGGAGAGACAGATGCTATTAATATTCATTAGGCCATAAATAAATGATGCCGGTCGTGTTACAATGCATATTTAGTTCAACAGAATTATTCCCCTCCCAGACGTTAGCTGATAAACTTACATTGGGGATAAAGGTTTGGGAAATGTGTCATATATGTTAGATATTTAGGTTTATATTGGCTGGGCAAAATCATCAGCCTTGGCATCAGACGTTCCCAATGCATCTTTTTGCATAAAATATGTGTTCAGGGCAGGGAAATGATACCTTGAGATTGGTTGTCACAGGTGGCAGCAAAATTTGTTTCGGACTGTAGTCTTAAAAAAAACCCGGAAAATGTTTTTTGTTTGCAGCTTCTCTGAACATGGATTATATTTAATGGATATTCTCTGTTGTAAATTGTGTTTGTGAGAGGATATTTTACAAGGTCATGGATGTTTCATCTCGATTACGAGGGATTCGAAACAGGATATTGAAAAAACGGGTACATGGCCGGTACTTCAATAGTAAGTAAATTAGTCATAAGAAGACATAGAACATAAACTGTACTGTTCCAAGTATTCCAAGTATTTGTTGTTGTGTTAAAATGACATAGGAAGAAAATAAAGGGTAGATAATGGTTCAACACATTTTTCTTTCCCACTTCTACACCATTATCATTGTACAATATTACACAAGACTGAGAAAACTGAAATGTAACTCGAAGGTCAAAATCTGTTATTGTAGCTGTTAAGTTAGAAGTTACGGAGATTTTTAAAAGCCTTGTTCACACTTGTTTAAAGCATGTTTTTTTTAAGCCCTGCATGCTTAACCCCTTGTAGTTTTTTCCCTTTCCATTTGACATGTTTCCCCTTTGAGTCTGTGGAGGACAAAAATAGTACGAAAAGTGTGTGTAAAGTATTTCTTTAAAACCCCTTCTTAAAAAAAATGCTATTCCAGCAAAAACACGCATAACCACGGGTTTTGTGGTGTGGTCATGGAGCAGCATTCTGTGTAGTAAATTTTTCACAAATTTCTTATTAGTGTTGTTTTTTTAGTTTTGTTTTTGGGTACCGTATATCGGGGAAAAAATTTGAGTGTTGGACATGGTTTGACTGAACACGTGAAAACATTAATGTCCCTAAGTCTAACTGTTAACCTTAACCCAAAAAATTTTGGGTTAAGGTTTTTTTTACTGTGTTTGAGTAGGTAAACTTACTCAGTCCACTGCGGTTACACCCCCATGTCGATCTGATGCCACATCTGTCTAATTTTTCTCTCAGCCCAACACCACAATAGGGTTACTTATGTGATGCTGTAGCAGAAGTGATATCAGACATAAATAACATTGGAGCAACATTACTGCGGGACCAGAAGCGCAAGGTTTTTAAATCACTTCAAACTCATTAACCCTAATGTAAGGTTAGGATTGCGGATGATTTTTTGACAAAAACTGCAAAAAATCAAATCTGGACAACTCACATAGCAGCACTCAGAATCTGGTTAGATTTGACTTTGACCCAGCACTTGTTAGAAAAGAAGTCTTCAATGTAGTCAGTAGATTTGATTTGTAAAGGGTTTTAAAGGGAACCCGTTTACATTGAAGAGCCAAGCAGCTTGATATAAAGCTTGTGGAAATAGATTTAGTAGAATTTGCATGTTATTATTTTTATTCCTGCTTAATCTGGACTAAGGAGTCCAGTAGGTGGTGTTATCCGTTACTGACAAACTTCCTTATAATAATGTGTATGCTGAGATGGCTGTCAGTCACTGATAACAGCGCCCACTGGACTCCTTAACCCAGAATAAGGGATTTAAATAAATAAGATACAAATTGTACTGAATCTTTTCCCACAAAAACTATATATCCATCTGCTCAGCTATTCCTATGTTCTATAACATGCTGCTGGTAGATCAAATAGCACGTTCAATATGATAGGTTCCCTTTAATTAAGTAAATATACTGGAGTAGTAGATGCACTCTACATGTATGAAACTTGGTGCCAATATGCAAGTTCTAAATCGATATAGAGGAGTGTAGAATATGACAGTATGTATGAAAGAGTGTTATGTACCAGACATTGGCGCATAGAGTGTTATGCGCCAAAGTTTGTCTCAGCCATGGTATGGATTTGCATGAAAGTCTTGCGCCATATTTTGCCACATATTTGGCGCATTCAAAAGTGTTGCATCTAGTGTAGACTGCGCCATTTTTTGGTGTATGACTATTTATACATCCAGGCCAGGACTGCCATAGGGCAAACGGGCATTTGCCGGGGGGCCGCTGGGGTCCGGGCCGCAGTATGGGCTGGGAGCCCCCGCCGAGGGGCCAGTGTTTCCCCGAGTGGTCGGGCATGCCAGGGGCCGAAAAATGGTGCATATCCCGCCGGGACCCCTGTTCCGGGGGCCGACAGGCCCCCCTCCCCAAGGGGCTGCAAGGCCCGGGTACAAACCCAGCAAGCAGCCTCATAGCCGCCCCTGCAGGGCCCCCGGGCAAGCAGCGGGAGGCTAACAGCCGGGATCTCTGACCCCTTTGTTCAGCTCCCAGAGGCTGGGGGGAGGGCGGATGTAATGACGTCATCGCGCACCCTGCCCCGGGGCCCCCGCATTTTTGGGTGAGAGTGGCCCCCTCCGGCGGACGGGGAGAAGGAAGGGGGAAGGAGGGAAACAGGGGAAAACAGTTTTTTTTTTTTTTTTAACAAATTACGGGCCCTTTGCCTGGCTTTTTACTGCCCTGCCTTTTATAAAATTGCCCCTGCCTGCCTCTAAGTGGCCCCCCGGAAAATTTATCCCGCCCCCTGCTGGTATCACTCCCCCTCCCCGGGCTATATATGCCCTCCCTGCCTATTGATGCCTGCGGGCTATTACTGCCCCGCCTGGCTTATACTGCCCTGCCTCCTATTTGATCCCCTCCCTGGCTATATCTCCCCACTGCCGCCTATATATGCCCGCCTGGTATATACTGCCCTGCCTAGCTATATACTCCCCCCTGCCTCCCTATATATGCTCGCCGGTTTGAGCCCCTCCCTGGCTTATGATCCCCCTGCCTGCCTATTGATGCCGCTGCCTGGCAATATACTCCCCTACTGGCATTACCCCCCTGCCTGCCTATATGTTTGCCCTCCCCTGGTTATTGGTTATATACAAAACCCCTCCCCTGGTATATAAAAACCCCTCCCTACCATTGATGCCCTGCCTGTCTATATACTTCCCCCTGCCTACTATATATCCCCTCCTAGTATTACTCCCCCTGCTGGCTATATACCCCGCCGCCTATATGATGCACCTGCCGGCTATATACTGCCCCTCCCTGGCTTATACTGCCCTGCCTGGCTTTATGTCCCCCTGCCGGGGCTTAGATCCCCTCCCCTGGCTTTACTGCCCAAACGGGCTATATACTGCCCTGCCGCCTATATGACCCCTGCTGAATTATCCCCCCTCCCTGGCTTTTAAAAAAACCCCTGCCTACCTATATGATGCCTGCGGCTATACCCCCCCTGCCTACCTATATATGGCCCTCCTTTTCCTACTTTGGCCCTGATGGCTAATACTCCCCTGACTGCTTTTTACTGCCCCTGGCCTCCCTAGTGATTACGGGGGGCAGCCCTAGTTACCTGGTGTTTAGGGGGGAAGCCCAGCTAACCTGGCTAGTTATGGGGAAAAACCCTTGCTCCCTGGCTAGTTACGGGGGAGGCCCGTTACCCTCCCCAAATTAATGGGGAGGCCCTTTTTATTACCTAATGGGGGTCTCCCCTATTTACATCCCACTTATCTGATTTTTTTTAATTTCTAAATTTTTTTAGGAAAAATACGGCTGTTTAGGGAATTATAAAAGTGTTGGAAAAGAGGGGGAGTCTAAGATGTATTTGTGGTAAATTCTACGGGACGAGTGTGACCGGGAGAAGAAAAATTTTGCATCCCTGTACCGGCAAGAAAAAAATGGAAGGGAATGATCATAGGGAAGAACATATGGGGAGGTTTGGGCCGAAGGAGAAAAAAGCAGAAGAAAAACAATTTCCATGAGGGGGACGTCCTCCGTGAGTCCCTGCGTCAGGGGTCATTTATTCTGTGTTGAATCAGTGTGTGTTCATGTATGTTGACCTGATCTGGTGATGGGATTGGTGGGGTTGTGGTTTTATGTTGGTAGAAAAAAGGGAATTTTCAGCACTGTGCTCGGGGAAAATTAGGGAAAAGTTGGGTGAGTTAAAAAAACGCATTTTTGGAAAGAGTAAAAAGGTTTAAAATCACAGAAAAAAAAAAAAAAAAAAAAAAAAAAAAAAAAAAAATTAACAAGATTAGTGTTTCGTGATTTTAAAACCTTTTTTACTCTTGTCCAATAAAGTGCGTTTTTTCAACTCCCCAATTTTCCCAATTTCCCCCCGAGCACGGTGCTGAAAATTTCCCTTGTTCATCTTTTTGCTTTGGATCCCCAGTGGGATACCTCCCTCTTTTCATTTGCACCGGTGTGGAAGGGAGCAGTCAGATCCTTATGGTTCAAATGCCGGTGACGTTTTCTGTTTTCTTTTTAAGGTTAGTTGGTGCATATGTAGTGTCGTGTGGGTTTGGTCCCTGATTGAAAAGCAAGTGACACCGACTTTTGGAGGGGGGGGTTTTCTTCTGCCCCACTGTTTCTTTTTTTTGTGGTAGGCTGCTTTACACAGAGCGGTTTTTGGGTGCATTTTTTGATGTTTTTTTTTTTTGTGAAGAAATTTTTAAAGCCTTAAAAATCCCTTTGCCTTTTGCAAAAAAACGCACCAAAACATAAAAAATGCACCAAAAAATGCCCCATGTGAAAGCCCTTTATAGTGTATTTTTTTTTTAAAAAAGTGGCGAGGGCGAGAACAAGGGAAATTTTTTGTAAGCGGATATTGTATGTGGGCTGCTGGGGTTTGTGCCGGGTGTTTTTTTTTATTCCCAGTCCGGCCCTGTTAATCTGTCAGGTTGAAAATTTTTTTTGGCCCTCAAAAGCCAAAAACGCACAAACCCTTTTCAAAACCATGTCCCCTTTAAAAATTTTTGAATCTGAGTGCTGTGTTGTATACAAAGGGTTACAATTGTTTTTTAACATTTGATAAAAATGGACAAGACAAAAAAGAGAACCTTGCTATCCCCCATTTCTTATAAGTGCAGCCATAGATACGTGAAGGAAAAAATTATGTGATACCTCTGCAAAATGCAAATACAAATACAAAAAAGTCTGACTGCTGGTTCCCAAAACAAGGGTTTTGCCCCCCAAGTTTCATCTTGTTTGCCAGAGGGATCAAATATTTGTTTCAGTAAATGAAAATAAATGTATATCATTTTTTAAAATGTGATTTTCGGATTTTATTTTAGTATTTTATCTTAATTTTAAAAATTTAAAACCAAACCCTTAAAATTATAGACGTTCATGTCTTTGTCAGTGGGGGAAAAATCAAAAATCAGCAAGATCAAATAATTATTTCCTTCATTTAATTCCCGAGACTGACAGTATAATACAAAGTTTAGAACGCTAATGCTCTTTTTTTTTCAGTTGATGTATTCAGGTGCTGTCTGTACTTTATGTTAAATTTGTCGACTATGCCTTTAACAAGCTATTATTTTTAAATAACGTTTCACATCATTATGTCTTGATGATTTTTTTGATGTATTTATTGGTAAGTGTTTAATGAATTTAGGATAGAGGTGTTATAGAAGATACAAAGCCTAAATTCGCTTCGTATAAAATAAATGTTATAGAAAGAACACTGTTATGTAAACATTTCTGAGATTCCCAAAAATTGGAGGGTGAGAGATAAAAATCCAAAAGGGAAAAGATTAATCATTTTCTGGACTTCCGATCGCAACCCCATTAAAATCAGTTTTAGATTGTATTTTAGTTTCCGCCTCTTTAATATGAGCGGTGCATTTTTGTTTGAATGGCAGTTTACAGGTTTTAGGTGGGAAATTATTTAGTTGGCAGTATCATGGATGTTCTTATTGGTATTTATACACTGTTCTGATGTGTGTTTTTTTTTCACAACAAATAGTAAAAAATTTTAAATTTATAAATTTTGTTTTTTGCTGAGTATAAACTGTACAATTTAAACAATTTTTTGTTTTGGTTTGGTAAGTGACCACATTATCTTTTATGTTTGTTGGGGACAAGGGGAAAGGGAGCTTTACTCTGACACAAAGGGAAAAAAAAAAAACTCCCGTAAGAAAGTCTCTCTAAAACCCCTTTCATAAATTAAAGTTCCTTTTTCTTTGTTGATGTTATAGGGGGGGTGACTTGGCAAGTTTTTTTTTTTTTTTACCTACAAAGTTTTAAAACCCCAAATAAATTTTTTGAAATTTTAAATTAAATGTGTTGCATTTTAAAATCGAAGTTCTTAAAAGGTTGTCCCCCTTTTAAAAAAAAAAAAAAAGTGTAAATGTTCACTAAGATTAAATTATGCAAAAATTTCAAACTCTGCAAATGGGGGGGTTTAAAACCAGCCAGTTTAGTCAAAAAATGTGGAAAATGTGTGGCCACAAATTAACCTGAAGGCTAAGCTTGACGAAGAATTCGACCCCCCCGTCCCCGCCCCCTCACAAATTTTTCCCCGATAGTTGATTGCTTGACCTGCCGTAAAAAGATTCTTTTGCTTTTTTTTCATTTTTTTATTTTTAAGAATTCTAAGATCTTTGAAGGTCCCTGTCTTTTTTTTTATAAAAAGTCTGAAAATTTTTAGTTCTTGATAACATCATGTTGAAAAAGGGAGCTAGTCTTCTGGAAACTTACCATAAATATCTCGTTAGCCCCTAAAAGTTATGGCTGATTTATTACTCTTCCCCTTACATTCTATGGCTAACATGGGGACAACATTATATACTCACTAAGACTTTTGGGAGTTTTGTTGAAAGAAAGGGCTTCAAAATGAATTGTTAAAGTTCGTTTTGTAATAATGGGCCTGAATGTATGAAAGGTTTTTTGGGATTATAAAAAGGAGTCTAAAGTTTAAAGCACCTCGTTTTTTGTTAGGTTTTTAATTAGAAACTTAGGTGCATTAGTAATGCGAAAATTGGTTTAAAAGGTATGATGGTTTATAATAAAAGAAAAAGTCATTAGAATAGCATTCATGGATAGAACTATGGGACTGGTCTTGCTTGGTGAACCACTGTCCCCGCAAAAACCCTTTCTGTGCTGGTTTTGTTGTATGTAAATAAAGGGTGGAGCAGCAAAATTAAATTTTTAAATTTATTGTAGTAAAAATTAAAAATTTAAATTGAACAACAACAGTGGGTTTTTAATGGATAACTGTTTTAGATTCTATTAAATTTTAAAAAGCAATTTTTTAGGGGGATTTTTATATTTTTGGGGTTTTATATTTTTATTAATTTTATATGATAACATTTTTGAAAAAAAAATAATTTTTTATGTAGTTTGTAATTATCATAAATTACTTTTTTATTTTGTACTGGTGTTAAAATTGGAAAAAATTTGGGAAATTTTCTCCCTAACAGCCCCAAAACTAGCTCCATTTTGACTTTTCAGGTCGGGAGCCACATTGAAATAGTCGTGCAAGAAATAATGCGCCCAGTTTTGCCGAACCCCATTTTTTATATACAATAAAAAATACAAGTGTGTTGCGACGCCCCAGACCGCCCCCAAAACGCCCCTCATATTAGGCGCATTAGAAAGTATCAAGTCTTACGAACAATGCACTTAACACATTCATTTGACGCATTAGATATTGTAGTCGACTCACTTTGGCGCACTTGACGCCAGAAAATTTTTACCCTGTATCCATTTCTCAAAATAAAAGAAAACTGTACTCACCCGATCAATCCCACCACAACGCAGGCAGGTATCAACTGTAGCGGATTAGTGATGTTAAGGGTTATTTGCTGGGCTATTAGCTCCATGGCCATTATGGCACATGACCACTGATTGACATAGAGCATAGAGCAAACAATACTTAAATTTATGCCCCTGATGTGTCCTCTTGTTAAATATTTTAATCTTCTGTTCACCCGTTATTTCTGCCTCTTTAACAAAAAGTAGACATGGTGACAGCCCAAAATTGAAGCCATTTTCAAGTGTAGGACCCTCTGAAAGGGGTCTTTAGTAACTTCATGAATTTGACTTTTATGACGTTTTTTTTAAAGACCCTCAACAGCCCCCCCAGATTGGGAAGCCAAGTGAACACTTTTCTAAACCATTTCTAAAAAATGTTACAATATAGATACAGAGGAGGAAACAAAAACCTATTGTATTCCTTGCGTAGGGGTGGGGGGTTGGGGCCATGAGAGCATAGTTGAAGGAGCATGGGACAGGTCCCACAACCTGTCCAAATAGATTAAATGTTTAAAAAAGTAGAAAAAAGACTTCCACCACTGGTACTATGTTGATGGCTGTATACCTACGACTGGTTTGTTCAATAAAAAATGCATAAAAGTAACAGCATTTATTTTATGGGGAAAATTTGAATTTGAAACTGGAAGTGTCAATAAAAAGATGTTTTAAAAAAAAAATTGCAAAAATGATAGGGGAGATTTACTGGATAAAAATACATTTGGAGTTCAAAATAAAAAAATGCCAGGACCCAAAATTTCCCAACATCACATTGCCCATAACATCACACTACCTGTGCCAGCTGGTGTTCTTCCCATACTACATTCCTGTGCCACCTTGGAAAGTAGTGCAATGGCTCCACATAGTGTAAAAGAAAATGTGATTCATTTGGGCCCAGCCTCTTCTTTTGCTCTTGGGGCCACTTTGTTTTCCTATGTCTATTAATGCTCATATGTCCATATAGGACAGCACATGCCTTAAGGACACTCTTTGGCTTATTGGTGCATTGTTTCTTATGGATACGATCAGCATATGCACGAAACAAAACCGAGGTTATATTTTTTCTATCATTTCTATGGTCTGCAGGGCACCTGTGTAGAACTGGTATTTACTACTACTGTATGGCACTATTTGGGGGTCTTAGTATATGGTAGTAGTTTTCATTCAGTAATGGTCATATTGTGGCACTTTTATTTAGCCTTTGGTACACCGGGTTTTGTTCAGCAACCATGTGGAAATAATATTTATATGTATAGTGGTATGTAGTCTGGAATTATTTAGGGTAGTCTACACAGCTCAGATTGTCTGAGGTTGGATTTTTTGAAAAAAAAAAAAACTTAGAACATGTTCTATAATCCACTGTTTATCTCTTGAAATTGCCAGATTATAGCACTATTCAATTGAATGGGTCACCCGTAAACCACAGCAAAAAAATGCTACAGAAATAGAGTAAAAAAATCAAAAATGAGTGTAAAATACTGGTCGGATTGCAATTAGAATCCAACCAGTATTTTGTCCTTGGCATGCAGACATAGTCTTATAAGTAAACTTGATCGTTTTGGGTAACATGTTCCAGAGAACTGGTGTAGCATGTGCAATGTTTTAGAGTTGAGCATGGGAGGTTTGGATGATTGAGGCATTTATATTCTATGAGTGAATGGATAACCAGTGCAGCGACTGACACAGGGTAGAGGCATCAGTATAGCAGCTGGAAAGAAAGATGAGCCTGGCTGCTTTATTCAGGACAGATTGGATAGGGAGAGTTTACAGAAAGGGAGACTGATAAGCAAAGAGTTACAGTAGTCAAGACAAGAGTGTATAAGAGCAACAATAAGAGTTTTTGTAGTTTCCACTCTGAGAAAAGGACGGATTCTGGAGATGTTCTTGAGGTATAGGTGACAAGAGCGGGCAAGGGATTGGATATAGGGAGTGAAGGACAGATCTAGTATGATCCCAAGACAGTGGGCCTGCTACCTATGAGTTATGGTAGTACCTCACACTGAAACAAAACAGTGAGGATGGGTTGGTTAGTAGATGGCTGAATGACAAGAAGTCCATTTTTCGTGAGGTCTGGTTTGAGATAGAAAGAGAACATAATGTCAGAGACAGCGGACAGTAACTGGTGTTTTGTAGCAGGGCAAAAATGACGTTATAGGAAGAGGTGTATAATCTAGTGTCGTCAGCGTAGAGATGGTACTGAAAGCAAAGTTTGCTGATGGTTTATCCGATTGGGGCTATACAGAGTGAGAAGAGGAAAGGATCTAGAACTGATCCCTGAAGAACCCCGAACAGCAAGAGGAAGATGAGAAGAAGTAGAACCAATGAATGAGAAACTAAATAGGTGATTAGAGAGGAAGGAAGAGAACCAAGAGAGAGCGGTGTCCTTGAGGCCAATGGTGCTGAGCATGCTGAGGAGAAGTTGGTGATCAACAGTGTCAAACGCTGCAAAGAGATCCAGAAGAAGCAATGAGTAGTTTCCCTGAGATTCAGCCATCAAAAGATCATTTGAATCTTTAGCTAAAGCAATTTCTGTGGGGTGTAAGATGCGGAAACCTGATTGCAGAGGGTTGAGAAAAGAGCTGAGAGATAGCGGATTGGGTGAGAGAACACCAAGCGTTCCAAGAATTTAGAGATGAAGGGCAGGTTAGAGACTGGTAAGTAGTTAGCAGTGCAGGACAGGTCCAGAGTAAGCTTTTTGTAGTAAAGGGGTTTTAACAGTATTTTTTAAAGGAGGATGGAAAGATCCCAGTGGGGTGAGAGTTTAAAAAATTGCAGTTAGGGTGATATGACAGCTGGGATGTGGGACTGGGTGAGGTGGGAGGAAATGGAGTCACTAGTGTGGTAGTGAGGTGAGAAAATGAGTGGAGCTTGGAAACCTCTTCTGTCGCTGGATCAATTGGGGTGAGCAGACTAGTGGACATACAAGAGGATGGATATTACTTGGGGACTGAGATAAGATGTCTTGCCAGATACTGTAAATTTTCTATTTGAAGTCATCAGCACAGAGGTCAGTGACTGGGCCTGAAGCTTTAGGCCTGAGGAAGGAGTTCAAAGTATTAAACAGTCATTTTGTGTTATTATATAATGTTGAGGTGAGAGGTGAAATATTCTTGCTTGGCATGGTGCAGGGCAGTGTGGTAAGTCCTAAGCATGGATTTGTAGTGGAGAAACTTTGCAGATGTCTCCACAGACGTTCAACACATCTGAACATCACTGAAGAAAGCCTCTGGTGGTACAGTATTTAAGTGGTGCCAATATGTCCAGGGTAGTTAAAAGTATTTCTTTAAAGGGGTGTTCCGAGAGTTCAACGTGCATGAGATGTTGTGACCTGTGATTGGCTGCACATAGCATGTGAATGATGAATGTTCACTGTACAGCAGGGATGAACGGGAAGGTCAATGGGACAGAACAGGAGCATAAGGATGGTGAGCATGCTTCTTTTTTTCTATTTTCAATCATGCCCCATCGCACGAACAAGCTTTTGAAAATCTCAGAAAACCCCTGTAAAGTGTTTAAAGGACAGGTCAGGACAGGAGATGAAGGAGATTGGGGACAGTGAGGACTGAAGGGTGTCTATGAGTTCCTTTGTGTTTAGGGAGTGGAGATTTCTGAATGTGTGATGGACAGGTGTGTCTAGAGAAGGATGAGAATTAGTGATAGCGAAGGAGATAAGGTTATGATCAGAGCGCACAAGAGGAGAATTAGTAAAGCTAGAAATTGAGCAGACAGAACAGAAGACCAGATCAAGTGAGTTCCCATCCTTGTGAGTGTGAGACTATGCAAATTGTGAGAGGCTATGGGAAGAGGTTAGTGAAAGAAACTAAGAAGCAGAAAGAGATATGGGTTTGTGAATGTAGATGTTGAAATCACCTATGATGGGTATTACAGTAGAGAGGAAGTGAGGGAGCCAGACAGCAAAATGATCAAGCAACAGGCGGGGTGTGCCAGGCCATTGGTATACAACAGCCACTCTTAGAGAAAATGGCTGAAGGAGTCTGAGAGTGTGGACCTCAAAGGAAGCGAATGTGAGGAAGGGTGCAGGAGGAATGAGTTGGTACATGCAGTGTGGATAAATAAGTATGCAGATTCCTCCACCCTGCTTGTTGTCAGGTCTGGAGGTGTGGGTGAAGTGTTGACACCATAGGTGAGAGCGGCAAGGGAAGCAGTGTCAGATTGCTGCAGCCATGTTTCTGTGAGAGCTAGCAGGTTGAGTGAGTCAGAGAGGAACAGGTCTGAAAAAAGCAATTAAGCACACACAAACGGGCAAGAAAAGATGTACAATGAATATTGTGCAGATTAGCAGGGTTTCTGTGTGAGGCAGAAGAGGATGTGGGATTAGCAGTAAAGGTGGGTGGGCCGGGGATCGAACAGATATCACCTGCAGCGAGAAGCAGGAGAATAAAAAGGGACAGCAGATGTTTCAGTGACGTACAAGAGCGCTAGAATGTATCAGCAGCAAACTCCGCAGTTGTCAACAGAAGTTGTAATGGGCCAGAAAGAGAAGAAAAGTAAAGAAAACTTCTACAGTCAGAGAAACCAGTATCTGTGAGTCTATAGATTTAAGGAAAATCTGTCACTATTCATGTCTGATATAGATAGTATATTACTGTCTTATAATTTTCAGTCTGAAGCCTGCTCCAGGAAATCCACATCAACTTGGCAGTCAGCTCCAGGAAATCCACACCAAATCATGTGGATTTTGTTGAGGATTTGCCATTGTGAATTTGCAACATATTATATAAGTGTTATAAAAAATCAAGTTGGAAGTCAGTGCATTTAAAAACTGAAGAATTTGCTGCAAATCTTTAGCGTTTCCACAGCAGGATTCACAACAATGCAAATTTATTTATACTGATTTCCCCATTAAAGACTGGGTAATTAAAGGGATTATCCAGGTCTATTTTTACAATAAAGTACTCACCTTTGTCCTCATGTCCATTACAACGATGCCATTGCTGGTCCTATTCACGACTTCTCTGGTTACTTATGCTGCCTGCAGTCAGATCATCACTGTTGCAGCCGCTGATTGCCAGCAGTGGTGACATACTTTTGCCTGATATTACAACTTGGAGCATTCACCTCCGAACAATTATGTCAAACAATGGCATGTGATCACTGCTGCCAATCAGCGCACAGGGAGCAGAAGTAAACAGAAGACCTGGAGAGAGCACCTGGACAACCCCTGTAACCAAGTTAAATTTCTATTGTTATTTTTGATGGTGAAATTTACACATTTTAGAGAACAGTGAAAGGCATTACTGAAATAAATCAAAATTTGCATGGTTTGGTATGGTATGGTATAGCGCATGGTATTAATTTTTCTCCTCCTCTAGGTTTAAGCCCTGTATCCACCCTTTTGCATAGTACTTGCTTAATCCTGCAGTGAATATTTAGCATAATTATGTCTCCTTCACTAGCATAACCATGCCTACAAATAGAGTGCTAACTGGATAGATCTGCATATGCTCTTAGCTGCCTGTGTTTTAGCCCTATCAATACGGGCAGCTGTACAAAAACAGCCTAGGATTCAATCTCCCTGGCACATTCTTTTTTGAGACTACATCCCTGGACCCCACATGAAATTCAGGACACAAAATATCCCCCACTATATTTTATTTTAGTACCCGTCACCCCATTCTATTGGTGCTAGGTTTTGCCATTCAGGGAAAGAATGTGGCTTTTACCTGTTCACACGTTTTTTATGATGCTTAAGCTGACACATCATGCTCTTGAGTAACAAAATTCTCAGCAGCCAGAAGCAAAGGGGACCAGGGTTGGGCCTCTTTCACCAAGACCCAGAAGCATATGGTCTGCCTGTGTTGTATGTAAGCCCCTATGTAAGAGCAACCCTGTAATAGTGCAATATGAAATATGGTGAAAATAATAAGAATATTTTATAAGTAATCTTTACACGTTAATTTAAAACTTTAGGTTGTCATAGAAACTTGTGCAATTTTTTGTGAAGCTTATGTAAGAGCTGTCATAAGTGTCATACAATAGCTATTGTAAAGGAATTTCTGGTAACTATACCCTTATTTAAAATAAATATGTATCACACATTGGGATTTTAAGGATAGCTAAAGGGGAACAAAAAAACAAGACATTTAGCATAGTTATTCAAGAAGATTATAAAATAATCATCCGTCCATAGTGGCAATAGGAAATGTTTTCAGCTTAGAAACATGTGGATCATTTACATGGAGTTACAAGAAATCTTTACATCTCAAAGCAATAGAAAATGTTTTTCCATGTGATCTATAAAATAATCATATGTAATTTGTGAACAATTTACCGCCTACACTCCCACTTAGGACTTCTATGCAGCTCACAGTAGGCTTTAGACATGCTGATCTACGTTATCTGCAGTTGGTATCACAAAACCATATATAGCAAAACCTTTTGCGCAAGTGAAAAATTGTATGAATCTTGACGCCAGTATTTGTCTATTGAAATGAAACAATCGTTATTTTGTAAACTACCTACTTTGTGCCTTTACACGTCAGAACAAAAACACAATCTTACATATGGAAAGAAAATGACTCTTTCAACAACAAGAAAAAATCTACTTGTTATTTTACAAAATTAATTGGTCC
Source organism: Phyllomedusa bahiana (assembly GCA_025379985.1). Taxonomy (NCBI): domain Eukaryota; kingdom Metazoa; phylum Chordata; class Amphibia; order Anura; family Hylidae; genus Phyllomedusa; species Phyllomedusa bahiana. Next base: position 27,569 of record JAODAL010010995.1, on the reverse strand, counting down.
ACTCTCCTTTTATATTAATTATACACTCGAAATATACATAAATAGCCGTATTGCATGCTAACAGAGCAATCATAAATTATCTCAATGCCAGGTAGAATAAAGTAAGTGATATTGCATCAACTTACCCATCTCATTTCAGATAATTTTTTTCTGCCATACAACCCCTTTAAAGGGGTGTTACCACGAAGGAACATGCGGTAACAGGTCGACCATGGTACAGAACGAGGAGGACAGCACTTGTGGCCGTCCTCCACACTCACTTTTATAGCGTTTTCCAGTAAAGCTGAGTGAGTGTGATTAGCTATATTCAGAACTCCCGTAGAAATGAATAGGTAGGACAGCCGCAAGTGCAACCCTTCTTATTCTGTAACACGATGGGCTCATAGCTAAATAAGAGCCAACCTGTTACCGTATGTTTCTTTATGAGAACACCCTTTTTAAAGGGTTGTATGAAAGAAAAAAATTATCTGAAATAGGGTCAGGATGGATAAAAAAAACCTAAAAACTTACACTTACCTACCTATCCCCTGTCGTTGATGCTCCGGAGCCCCCCCTCCCCCCCTCCGCCCCCCCTCCGTGATCCACTCCTCTTCACTTCCAGCTTTTTGTCCTAACATGCAGGAGAGGCTTGTGCCCCATTCACTCACAGTACCATCCAAACATGTGGCTCCGTTAGCTGCTAAGTGCCCATTTGGCCTGCAGTCATTTTACCTGTTTTAATTGTACACTTGTGTATACAACTCTAGATCTGTCTTATTGCTATCATTTTAGTTTCTTGGCTTGTTTTTGGTTCTTATTCTTTACATATTATTTGTGGTTCTGGATGATTGATCTTGTCCTGCACCCCTCCAACATTAAGGTCCACATGTATGAAAACTGTCTATAGCAATCAATCAGAGCCCCCCTTTCATTTCTTATAGTGCACGGGAAAAATGAGAGGGGGGACTCTGATTGGTTGCTGTAGGTAACAAAGTGAGTTTTAGACCTAGACAGTTTCCATACTTGTGGCCCTAATTTGGAATACAGCAGTGCTTCTCTTCCTCTGTTTACAAAAAATAGTACAAAGGGTAGCCACACTGTTTCAGTGACCAAGCTGTCATAGTAATGATCAACTCAGTTGATAACCTTGAAAGATAGTCTCCTTTAATGCTAACAGACTATGATCATGCTATACTAAGTGGCCTTCAGTTGTACTGTGACTATGGTGTCAACATAGATTCTCTAATTTCAGCTGCTTTTTCCTTATGCAGTAACAGTACATACATCATTTAACTACAATTATTTTATTTTTTTTATTTAATTTAAAAAAAAAAAGGAAAAAGATTGCACATATGAAAATAAATACAATAACGTATTTTTAAAGATAGTTGTGAGGACTTGAATAGATGGACCTCTTCTTTTTCTTTGAAGTACTGCGATCGACACTAACATGCTAGCCAGCAGAACCTGATAGCGTTTTGGTATGCAATAAAACTAACTCAAAAATTAAAGTCTACATGAGTGAAATAATAAAAAACATCAGAGAAGCCAAAAGTGTACTTTGCCACAGATGGTGTCACTGTGTAAATTTTTCCCTTGGAATATTTCTATGGTTTCATCTGTTAACGCTGTTGTCCATTTTTACTCATTAACACTAAAGAATTATGGCTTTACAATGGATTTTATTTCTGTAAAGAGAAAGATGAGACACATCAAAAGGTTAAATGTATTGACACAAAGGGGGCATTTAGTAAACTGTTGCATTGACAACTGTGAAAAATGTTGTAAAACAAGGCAAATAACTAGGTATTTGACTACATTTTCTGAAGGTTACTGCCAGAGATTTTCACATCAGAGTACTTCTGCTATTTTAGGGGTTTAGTGCACCTAAATAGAAATAATGCAGCTGTGCAGGTGGAAGTATGATTGAAAGGGGGGAAAGAGATCTTAAATTAGGATCTGAGAAAACAGAAGGGATATAAAACTAACAAAGTTGCAGTAGATAGAGAACTGAGTATAATAGTGGTTATTGGTTAACTAATGGGCGATGGGGAGACTATAAACATATGCGCTTTTACAAAAAAAATCTAATGAAAACTGTATCAAATTTATGTCGGAAAATGGAAGAGAATTACAAGTATGGATTTCCTATGATACATAAAATTACTTGTAATGTCCTACATTATTCTACCTCTTGAAGTATAATGAAAGCACAAGTGTGAATAGAATCTTGAAAAAAAAAAAAACTGGATGGAGCTTTAGCCACCCCAAATAACTAAAAAACCTAATTCCGTAACAGATTAGGAGTCCTTTATATCTAGGATTATTGGGACGCAGAGTCTAATGGTTCTTTCAAAGGTAGTACACCTTAATCCACACCTTAAAGGGGTTGCCTTATCAAAGACAACTGTTTTTAGGGTGCAGTTTACCACCAGTCAAGCTTTAATGGTCAGAAGCAGTTTTACAATCACTCTGCATTTGTCAGGCTGTGGGTGGGTTTATAGCAGTGATTAGCATATTTAGCTTCTAAGTAACTAGCTGAGCAGTTACACTGTAATCTTCATTGATCAAAGGTACAAGTTCTCTGAGAAGTGAAAACAATTGCTTATCTGTAAACAAAAGCTAATCTTGTTAAAGAAAATTAGTCTTCTCCAAGAGAGCGTTCCCTACGTGGTCATTTCACTCCCCGTTCTCTGTCTAATCAGATAGCAGAGATATGGATGGAACCAGAGGAACCTGTGTGTACTCAGAGCAGATAAAATCTCTCTTATCTCATGACCAAGGCAATATCAAATGACCAATGTATTTAGAAAAAGTCTTCAATTACCTGTCCATACCTATTGAAAGCTAATCTTTATAGTGAGAAAACCTCTTTAAAGTAAGTTGGTGATGGTGCTGGGAAAACCAAGGTCACTTCCACCTGCACTGGCTGCTGAATGGTAGTATATAATATAAGGTGGCCATGCAGGATTACATTGACAGCACACATTAAAGGTAATGTCCACACCTTCACGAGTTGTGATAAACACTACGTAGCAGAAATAGAGAGACCTGGCTTTGTGTGGCTTTTTTGGTTTGTTTTTGTTGATATACATGGTTAGGTATATGTTTCTCTTTTGTAATGTGTCCCTCAGTAGGGTAATGACATATTAAACAGAGAAGCCTAATTATGCCGAGAAACAAAATCCTAGACTAGGGTCAGGGATGGCAGTTTTTAGTATTGATGTAACACTATGGGACTCGGTATTCTACCTTTATTAGGTCATGTTTTTTGTTATTAACTTGCTTAAACAATGGAAAATTTATGGTACTTGTTATTCTTCAAATTGTTTGAAACACTGATTGTTATATGATTTTCATACAGTGCCTAATAAAATATATTTAAAAAAAAAAAAAAAAGTTAATGTCCACAGCACTATCACTCCATTAGCAAACTAGCTTTCTGATTCAACTTGGATGCACCAGCTACCAGAAATCAGAATCCTTGAAACCCAACATACAATTTTTTACACAAAGACAGTAACAGCCATCCACTGGGTTGTTCCTAAAGTCTTCTTCATTCCTTCAACATAATAAAGTGCAATGTTTCGAAAATCTGTGGGTTGAAATGCCGCATTTCTTCATGTAAGCAGCACTGTGTTGAGTGCCAGCTGTCCTACAGAGTGGGTCTACATGATGGTTCATAGAGGGGAGTCCCAATGAGAGGTCACTTCTCTATGACTTCCAAAAACCTCAACAGGGTATAAAGACATAGATTACAATCATGAGAAAAAAAAACCTTTTTAACCCCAAAAAAACAACCAGTCGCCGTACATGTACATGGGCTGGACATGGATTTTAATCCTGCTATATTGTAAATGTACATTGCAGGTTTAAAGCTCCTGCAATATAGCATATCTTCCAAGTCTCTGAATGGAGTCTCTGTGGAGCTCCTCAGCTCTTTTCCCATAAGCCATTACTTTATGCAAAACAGTCAGTGAGGTCTGAATGGCAAGTAAACCCTCACACCGAGACCAATTTATTGGTTCCTCTCCTTAAGGAGAGACTTTTCCCCTTCCGAAGCCACTGTTGCCTCTCACTCAGCCAACCAGTATAGTTCTACACTGCACATGACGAGGGGCAAATATCCCGAAACAGCTGTCTGTAGTTTATCCTATCTGTTTTGGCTCTAATCCCTTTCACATTGCTAGACTCATGTGAGCTACATGTGAATTGAGGATAACTAGATCCAATAGAGTGCGCTGTGGAGCTCCTCAGCTCTTTTCCCATAAGCCATTGCTTTATGCAAAACAGTCAGTGAGGTCTGAATGGCAAGTAAACCCTCACACCGACCAATTTATTGGTTCCTCTCCTTAAGGAGAGACTTTTCCCCATCCAAAGTCTCTGAATGGTCAAAGAGGAACACTTGTGCTTTGCTGTGCTGAAGATCTATTTTTATATGCATATCAATACATTTTACCTTTAATTTATACACTACCACAAACATTATTTTAATATATAAATTATTAGGTCACAATCTGGTAAAGTGTGATATTACATGCAATTTTGCATCATCTATATAATTAGAAACCAAACAGACACTTTCTGAAGAAATCTAGCAAATAATTGAAACAAATGTTTTCCTCAGGACCAAAAGAGGGACATTTAAAGGGGTTGTCAGGTAAAACAATAATATGAAATTGGGGCCAGGAAAGTCCAAAATAGAAAATAAACTAATACTTAGCTATCCTTGCCACGGTTGCTCCCGGCCCCGGAAATGCTTCTTCGGCTTCGGGGGTTCTCATCTTGGCACACTGGAGAGGATTGCGCTCCATTGTAAGTAAATAGAGTGCAAGACTCTCCCCTGTGTCGGGACAAGAACTCAGAAATCAAGGGAGCAACTTGCTGGGAGCTCAAGAGCTGGGCGACAGCTTGGTAGGTATTAGTATTTTACAGTTTTGGACCTCTCTGTCCCAATAACATAATTTTTTTTTTTACTGGACAACCCCTTTAAAGAGTAATGAGAGACGGAAGGAATTGGGTCAGGAGTGGGGATTTCCCCCCCAAAAAGGGGGAATTTGAAGTATGAGTCTGGTGCCAGCTGTTGGGGAATCCCCAGGGACTAAAAGAGAAGAAAGAAGTGGTTTAGAAATAATTTTGACTTTTGCTGCCTACATGATATGCCAAAAGCTTGTAGTGATAAGATTTTAAAACTTTTACTGATAAACCAGCTTGGAGGAATACTCAGTTTTTGTTACTTTTGATCAAAACAAATTAAACAATAAAGCTGCAAAAACTTTCAATTTGGAAAGGCAAATATTTAAAAAAATTCTAACTTTAGTATTTGTTTTAAAAAAAGATTGTGTGCTGTTACAAAAAATGTCAGCCAATGTGGGAATATGTACTATCAAAAATTAGAATCCCAAATGGCAGGTCTTTTTCAGCCCACCCCAAGTACATGCAGAAAGTGCCGAAAACTCAAAAATGTTTACTTTAAATTTAAATTTTTTTCGACCGACGATAAAATAGGTAAAAAATAAGTTTGTTTTTTTTTGTCAAAATTTTTTTAAAAGGGAAATGTGTCATCAAAAGAATGTTATTGTTTACTACTTTTTTTTTTAAAACACTTTTTTAGGAATTTTTGGTTCTTTTTTTTTTTAATTTTCCACATCATTTCAGTATTTTTTAAGAATTCTTAAGCTGCAGTTTTCATTGGCCACTAAGCAAATAATCGTCTGACATTCCTGTTCTGTTAGAGAGCTTTTCAGTAGTCTGTTCATTCAGTAAAAACAGGGTCAAACTGAAGGAGCCCCAATGTGTACAGAACACAGAATCCACCAGTCCAAAAGGAGTTTGTCACAGCTCCCCCCCCTCTCCCTTCACTGTAAAAACTCTCCTATACAAGTCTAGGGGACAGAATTTTGTCTTAAGAATCCAATGTGCATGAAGCTGATGGAAAGTATCTCTCTGACTGCTTTTTAAGCAGTGCAAGCAAGAATGTCTTCCCCACAATCATATTACAGATGGCCGAATGGAGGAAATCTACAATCGGAAATAAAAACGACCTGAGGGAAAAGGGAATATGGTCAGGGTCTTGATTTAATAAGTAAAAAACAAAAATTTGCCACAGATTCCCTTTAAGGAAGTTCAATGGCAATTTCTTTTATTGCATCCACTACCACTATTGTCTGGGCCCATAATGTTTGCTTTTGTCAAGCATGTGTTATCTTTCCCTTTCCAACTTGGAGCTTTAAGGATGTTCCACGGTTTAAGGGCCCTTTTCGGTCCGTAATTACGGCCGAAAATGCGCCAATTCGGGCCCAAAACGGCCATTCATTACGGTAAATTTACGTTCCCTAGGAAAATATGGATTTGTCTCCCTCCCGCCCCGGCGAGCCGCCCGGAAAGGGGGTTTTTTGACATGTCATTTTCTAGCGGCGTAAAACGCGCCGAGCAGTGTAGTTATGGGCCGGCGAAGTGCCGGCCCCTGCCCTTTCTACCCCGCTCCAGCCCCACCCCCGTCCACACGGCCCTAATTGCGGGGCGTAAAATTTCGTCCGCAATTAAGCCCTGTGAACATAGCCTTTTACTAAAGACGATATACCACCAAGGAAGCATTCAACTATAAATGTTATTCTCACACCATAGTTAGAGGCTTTGTTTGAAGCCCCATTCAGTAGTTCCTTCAGATCTGAAAGGAAGAATAACTCAAGTTCCAGACACTGTGTCAGAACTTTAATGGACCCTATTAGCTTATGCACAATTTTTTGTATATGCTATGTCTATTTATATGGGACAAAACCTCAACCGACAATATTCAAATCACAAATAGTACATGTGACCCCTTCGAGGACCCAACAGGGTCATACTACAATTGCTGCAATCATTGGCAAAAGGGAAATAAAAGATATTACCAATTGCATTGGGTTTTTTTATTTTGCTTTGGGTTTTGAGGAGGAGATCTCACTCCTGCTTTGTATACAAGCTTTTTCCCAAGTTATGGTCATCTCTCTTGTTTTTATTGCTCCATACCTTGTCTCCCCTGGCAATTGTTTCCTCTGTTTTTATCTTCAGCATAGGAGCTTGTTTATCTATGTTACTGACAGATTTTAACTTTTAGAGCGATGTAGCCTTGTGCACTACAATTTACAAACCTCCAAAAATGATGTTACTGTAATAGGAATAGCTAGGAATAGCAGAGATCAATTTCGGACTGGAGGGTCTGTGGCCCCCTAAAGGAGTTGATCATGGGGTCCACCCAGGGTATGTACATGAAAATATTACCCGTTAATTTTTTGGTCCTTGGGCATAAAACAGCAATTTTTCCACTAATACAGTGGCAAAACAGAAACTGTATTTGGGGAGATGCAATAAAAAGTGAGTCACAATGTTGTCTCACACATTTGTCACGTTAACATGTAATAGAAGTACAGGGGCTCAGTGGCTCCATCCATGCCCTTCATCCATGTCTCATTCCCTTCCCCATCACTCCTCATACAATGTCCATCTCCAAATTTTCCCTTGGTCACACAACACGCCACTATCTAAAATAAACAACACTATAAACACAAGCAAGAAAGTAAAACCCATAATCCCAGGATCAGGGACAGGAGAGCACTCAGTTTTACAATCAATGACAAGTGTATGCTGCTACTTTACAAGCACTAATATAACCTACACTACTGCCAAACAGAGACCACATAGTGGTCAGACATCAGTTCAGGTCACATCACATTACAATGAATACAACACTGATCCAACACAGAAGCAAAATAACCCCTGACATCCAGGGACTCACAGGAGACATGTTATGTTATGTTAGTCGTTATTTTCCCTTTAATGATTCATTTCTTTTTTTTATTTTCTTCGCCATCCAGTCCACACCACCATGACAACTTCTCCCGGCTACCACTCTTAGCTGCAGAATTTACACACAAATATCTTTGAATCCTCACTTTTCCAGCAACTCTTGATCTATTCCCACCTCTCTACAAACTTACCAGGAGTGAGAGAGCTGGTACAGACCATAGTTTAGAGGAACAGTCTCCTAAGGGTTTGGGGAGGGAGAGGACTAGCCCCCTGGAGATTGTGCTATAGCCTGTGCCCCTCAGAAACATGTTACCAGGTAGGTAGACAAGACCCGAGATAGGTAGGTAGGCAAGACCCTAGGTAGGTAGGTAAATGGGCAAGGCAGGGCTACCGTCAGAAATTTCGGGGCCCCCTACAGCTAAAGCACCTGGGCCCCGTCAACCCCCCCCCCTCCTTTTTTAAAAAACCCCCCCCCTGTCAACCCCATCGCTCCCCCCCTAACAACACACCCAGCAACCCCTGCCAACCAACTTCAAAAAAAAAAAAATGGAAATTCGCCATTTTTCTTTGGGTTTTGTTCTTGTTGAATTCTAAAACTTTTTCAGCTTATCTATATTCGTAATGAGTACATATACAAGGCCAGCAAAAAAACACTGCATGATCAACGTTTTGGGCACCCCCGTTACTGACCCAAAAAAACACCCAGTCCCAAAATAATCCAACAATATACAAGACCGAAAATACCACCTCATATCACTATGTTTGGGCTAATATCACTATTTATGTTTCTGACCAACCAGCATCTAAGGGATATTACCAATAACCACAAATACAAAGACCAAATAATACCACCACATCATCACCAATAACTCCAAAGATGCAGAATAATGCCAAATACTGTTACTGAATTTAATCCATCACAATAACACCAATTTTACCACCTATAGGGGGGGTTTGTATGAAAAACTATCTAGGTATAAGCCTTTTTTTGTTGCTCTTTAGAAAACCAAAATCAGAGTTTCCCTTAGATTTTTTCGGGAAATTTTAAAGGGGCGCTTGATTGGTTTTGCTATGGAGAAAAAAGAAAGTCTTACACCTAGAAGTTTTCATACATGGGTAGATACGGGTTTGCACACAGTACAGTTACATTTGGGGGCCCTTAAAAGGGGTGACGTTGTCTATAAGTCTTTTAACTTTCCCTTTTCTTCCCCACCCCGGTCCGGGCCCCACCATGGGGAAATTCTCCTGAACCCCCACCCCCCCTTTGTAAAATTCAAAACCCACAAATACCTGAGATTAACAACCCCAAAACTGTCCCACTTTTCCCCCTATGAAAAAAACCCTCCCCATCCATAGCCCCCAAATAGTAATAATTTTCCCCTTTGGTTTTCCTGGTAGTTAGTTTTATAGGGAACCCCCCCTAGGTAAGTAGGGTAGTGGGTTCCCGGTAGCTAGGTAGCCCGGGAGAAGGTCCCTTTTAAAATAGAGGGGGGAACTTGGTTTGGCCCCACATGGGGGGAAAATTGATGGGTCTCCCAAACATTGGGGCCCTTTTTAATGGGGGCCCACAACATTTAAAAGGCCCCTTTTGGGCCCCCAAAAAAATTTAGGGCCCCCTTCAAGGGCCCCCCTCAGCAGGCCCGGGGCCCCTTCCCCTCCTCCTCGCAGCACCCCGGGGCCCCCCTACCCTTGTAGTGCCCCGGCCCCCCCCCCAGTCCTGTGGGGACTTATGGTTTGGGCCCCCCAAAAAATTTAGGGGCCCCTTTAAAGGGGCCCCACAACACTTTAGGGGCCTTATGGGGGGCCAGAAAAAATTAGGGGCCTTCTGGGGGGGCCCCAAAAACATTTAGGGCCCCCTTTTAAGGCCTCCTCAGCAGCTCCGGCCCCCCCACTCCCCCTCAAACAGCGCCGGGGCCCCCCACTCCCACTCAGTTTGCGTTTGGGGACCCCCACTCCCCCTCAGTAGTGCCCGGGGCCCCCCCAATCCCCCTCAGTAGGCCGGGGGCCCCCCCCCCCGTCCCGTGGGGACTTATGGGGGGCCCCCCAAAAATTTTTGGGGGGCCTTGAATGGGGCCCCCAAAACATTTTAAAGGGGCCCTTTTGGGGGGCCACAACACTTAGGGGGTCTTATGGGGGGGGCCCCACAAAATTTAGGGGGCCCTTTAATGGGGCTCCCACAACTTTTTGGGGCCTTATGGGGGGGCCCCGGAAAAAATTATGGGCCTTTTGGGGGGGGGCCCCCAAACATTTAGGGGCCCCCCTTTAAGGCCCCCTGCCCGCTCAGGCCCCCCCACTCCTCCTCGCAGGCCGGGCCCCTCCACTTCCCCCCCAGTAAACGGTGGGCACCCCACTCCCCCCCAGGGAGTGCGGGGGCCCCCCCACTCCCCCCCTCGTAGTGCCGGGGCCCCCCCCCGGTCCTGGGGGGAAAACCTTAGGGGGGCCCCAAAAACCCCTTTTAGGACCCTTTGGAAGGGGGCCCCCCACAAAATTTGGGGGCCCTTTATGGGGGCCCCAAAAACAATTGGGGGGCCCCTTAGGGGGGGGGCCCCAAACAAAATTTTTGGGGCCCTTGAAGGGGGCCCCCCCCAAAACAAAATTTGGGGGGCCTTTTATGGGGGGGCCCGGGAAACACGGGGGGCCCTTTCCCGGGGGTTTTGGGGCCCCACAACTTTTTTGGGCCCTTTTAAAGGCCCTTTTCCTCAGCAGCTCCGGGGCCCCTCCCTCCTCCTCAGCAGCCCCCCCCCCCTCCACCTCCCCCCTCTTTTTTGCGCTGGGCCCCTCCACTCCCCCTCGTAGGGGCCGGGGGCCCCCCCCCCGCCCTGTGGGGATTTAGGGGGCCCCACAACTTTTAAAGGGGGCCTTGAAGGGGGCCCCCCCAAAAAATTATTTGGGGGCCCTTAGGGGGGCCCCAAAAAAACACTTAGGGGCCTTTAGGGGGGGCCCCCACAACTTTTTGGGGGCCTTTAAAATTGGGGCCCCCAAAACTTTTTGGGACCCTTATGGGGCCCCCAAAACCCTACGGGGGCCTTTTGGGGCCCCCCACGGACGGGGGGAGGGGCCCGGGGGCCCCTGCTGGGGTGGGAATGGAGGGGCAGGGGGTGCTGCTGGGGGGGAAATGGGGGGGCCCCGGCGTGCGGGGGGTGGAAGGGAAAAGGGCCCCCAGCGTTTTGTGGGAGAAAAAAGGGGGGGGGGGGCCCGGCGCTGTGGTAGAAAATGGGGGGCCCGGCATGCAAGTCACGCTCCCGTCATAGTGTTCGTTTTTTTAAACTGTCTAAATTTACTAGCTCTTCGGCCGCGGGCAGTCCGGGCCCTGAGAAAGCTGGGGGCCCCCCTCCCCCCTTCCGGGGGGGCCGGTGGGCAGGAAAGGCGTTCAGGGGGAATCAGTGAGGCCCTTGGCCCCCCGGCCCTGAGGAAGGAGGGGGGGCCCCCGACCGGTGTCAGTCGGGGAGTGCTGCGAACTGAAGAGCTAGAAAGTTATGGGAACATTTTAAAAAAACCAGATCATTTATGGCGCCCCCAAGGTGCTCGCACCCCCCCAGGCCCCCCCCAGCCCTCCCGGGGCGGGCCCCGGGGCCCATTTCCCCCCCGCAGCGCCGGGGGGACAGTCGGGGGATACAGCATTGGGTTGGGAAAGGAACGGGGCTGGGCCCCCTTCTCTTTTCCCTTTTTTATGAAGAAAGGGGGGGGGGGTACCTGCCAAACGGCGGCGAGCCCCCCTTTTGTTTCATAGTCCCCCGGGGCCCCCGGTACGAGAAATTGGCCCTTTACCCCCCTATGGCCCGGCCCCTGGGGGAAAGGCCCTAGGTTCCCTAGTAGGCCCTATTTAGATTGGAGCCCCTTTTGTTGGATAATTTGGATACCCCCTTTCCCTTGGTAGGTTACCCCCAGGGGGGTTTGTGGGGTTAGGCCCAAGGAAGTTGGTTGGTAGGCCCCAGTGAGTTTGGATGGGTTTTAAGGCCCCAAGTAGGTAGGTAGGCATTTTGGAAAACCCCCGTTTGGGTGGTAGGCGGGTTGATATTTTGGCCCCGGGGTTTGGTGGGTTTGTGAAATTATTTTGGATCCAGTCGGGTTTGGGTGGGCGGGTTTAATAGGGGGGGCCCATGGGGTAGGAAAGGGTTAATAGGTTTGCATTGTAGGTAGGGGGTTTTGGGGGGGCCCTAAGGAGGGACCCCAAGGAATAATTTCTATGTCCAGAAATTTGAAAAAAAACCCCAAAAATTTTTTTTCCCTTAAAATTTCCATGAACACGGGGGGGACAGGAAAAAGGGGTAGTGCAAAATATAAAAGGCTTATTCGTTGGGGAAACCCAATCGGGTTTTCTTGACCTTTTTTTTTTTACAGCTTCTGTTCAGCAATGCATATTTTTAGCTTTCTTATAGTGCTGTTGATATACATTTTATTACATTGTGTACATATGATGGCATAAATGGCATGGTGACTGTCAGAATTCATGAGAGTTAATGCAGTATTTTTCAGCATTTTTTTACATCACAAAAATTTGTTGTCTTTTTTTACAAAAATGTCACCATACAGCAAGCTACTCGACAACAAAAAAAAACTTTTTGAGATAACCATGTAAGATTGGCTCCACACTCCCATACACACTAGGCAAAATATCATTGGCTATGGTTTTACTGCGTGTAGGTATGATTTGAATCCCTTAATCTAGTATATTGGCTAATACTGAGTCTTGTCTTAAACTGGGCTAATTTTTATTTAAAAATATCCCTTATTTCCAGATAGCTTATACCATACTTGCCAACTTTTGAAAGTGGAAAAGCAGGAGACCTGAAGTGGCGGCGCACGCAGCGCGCTGAGGAAAAAATGGGCATGACCACACCCATCTTGTTGGCGAGCCCCACCCCTGTGAAAAAGCCACACCCACTCCACCTAACTGCATAACGGCTCTGGAAGAAAACCAGGTTGTTGCCCCCACAAGCCAGGTAGTAGCCCCCTTTATCCAGGAAGTGCCCAATATTGCCAGGTAGTAGCCCCTATAGTCAGGTAGATGCCCCTTACAGCCAGGTAGATGCCCCCTTGTAGCCAGGAAGTGCCCACTAAGGCCAGGTAGTGCCCCCTTGTAGCCAGGCAGTGCCCCTTGTAGCCAAGTATTGCCCCCCATTAGCCAGGTATTGCCCACTTGTAGCCAGGTATTGACTCCATTAGCCAGATAGATGCCCCCATTAACCAGACAGTGCCCCCCATTAGCCAGACAGTGCCCCTTTAAAGCCAGGTTATTGCCCTTGTAGTCAGGTAGATGCCCCCATTAGCCAGACAGTGCCGTCCATGAGCCAGGTATTGCCCCTTCTAGTCAGGTACATGCCCCATTACCCAAACAGTGACCCCTTGTAGTCAGGTAGATACCCCCATTAGCCAGAAGGGGCCCCTTGTAGTCGAGTAGATGCCCCCATTTAGCCAGACAGTCCGTTCCATGAGCAACAGTGCCCTTGTAGTCAGGTAGATGCCCCCATTAGCCAGACAGTGCCCCCCATAGCTATTAAAAATAAAATACTAACATCGACTTACCTCACCAGGCTCCCTGCAGCGTGGCCAGGTCCGGAGGCTGTCGACTGAGTAGTCTCAGCGTCGCAGGGGATGTGAGTGCAGCCGTGTGTCACATCCCCTGCGACACTAAGGTGTATGTACAGCGCCCACCGGGCACTGTGCATACAGGGGGAGAAGAGAGGAGGGGAGCGATCCCTCCTGCCTTCTCCCTGCACAGTGAGACTCGCTTTAGCGGGAACCCCCCGCCAAAAGCGGGAGAGTATGGCTTATACTCGATTCCTGACAAGCTCTGCCCAGAGCGTTCAGAGGCAGAGCCTGGGCGTTCTGATGCAGGATGCGGTGGCTGGGCCCTGTGTGGTGTTGGTGGTAGTTCGGTGGTAGCTCGAGGCCCACTGGGGGTTTCACTGACTTTCTGGTGGGCCAGTCCAATCTGGCATTGCAATAGAGCCACCCATAGCCTAACCCGGAAGTGTAAGCCTGAAGCTGGCTGTAAAGAGCAGGCTCTGTGAAACTGCATGGTAAGAACACCCTATTAATTTAGGTATAGACCCACAGACCGAAATTTAGCCAGGTATATAGTATTAAAACCAGAACCCTCCAGTATGCAGATCTTATACCAGACACCCCTGTATACTGACTCTAGATCAGACCTTTCCTGTATACATACTCCAGACCAGCCTATGTAAACAGACTCTCCATAGCAACAGGAACAACCAACACAACCATCTACATGCCATCTACTGAAGGGGTAATGTATAATCCCATGCTGTCTACTGGACGGGTAATGCATAATCCCATGCAGTCTAACGAACGTGTTATATATAATCCCATGCCATCTAATGAACGTGTTATATATAATCTCATGCCTTCAATTTAAAGTGTAAAACTGGAAGGAAATTTAAAATGTTTATTCACAAATGCCAGAAGTCTAGCAAGCAAAATGGGGGGAGTGTGAGGTGCTAGTTCTAGAGGAGCAGGTTGACATGGTTGGTGTTGCTGAAACATGGCTGAACTCCTTACATGATTGGGATGCTAACCTTCAAGGTTTTACTCTATTTAGGAAGGACAGGACAAACAGGAAGAGAGGAGGAATCTGTCTGTGTGTAACGAGTGATATGAAGGCAAGTGTGAAAGACGCAATAGCAGGTGAAGATGGTGAAGATGGAAACCTTGTGGGTGGAAATACAATAGGGGGTTAAAGTAGAAAAAATATTTTTGGTGTAATCTATAGACCCTCAAAATACAAGCCCAGAAAAAAAATTCCTTTAAAATATAACCTTTAATTAGCAATAATTAAGATATATATTAACTACTATATAGATAAGGGACAAATATAGGGGCAGTCTAACCATACTGTCTCCCATAATCTCTAACACTAATAATAATCCCTCAGCGGAGACCCCGCCCCAAAAAGGGCGACCCCGCAACTCTCCTCTGCTAATCCCTACAAACAACCCTGCCCTAACTTAAATGGACACAGTGAGCAGGGAAGAAGTAACAGCAGAATAAACAGAAGAGTTATAGCAGTGTCATACAACAACGTTAAACGGTGGATAGATAAATACTGCGCCACATGAGTCATGTGCAAGAAACCCCAAACGCATTCCGTCCCAATCTCAGGGACTCCTCAGTGGATCAAAAAATGTTTTCACAATCAGTATATCAGAGTACTCATTAGGACTTAATCCTTACAAATCCACTTAGGACTTAGGCTATGTTCACACGGCTTAAAATGGGACATATTTCAGTCCGTAATTACGCGCCGGAGTGCGCGGAGATAAGTGACATGCGAATACGCCGCTGGTAATGAAAGTCTATGGGCTGGCGGGGTGCCGGCCTCCCGCTCCCGTCCACACGGCGTAATTGCGGGTCGTAATTACGCCCCGCAAATAAGCCGTGTGAACATAGCCTTAATCCTTACAAATTTTATAGAAATGTATTCCTATGGGTAACAAGTATAGGCAATTAAAACTAAATCCAACATGGCTTCTACTTTCTGTTAAAAGGGCAATAAATAATAAAAAGGGCATTTAAACAACATAAGTCAGAGGGGTCAGCATTAGGCTTTGAAAATTACAGAGCTCAATAAAATTTGTAAAAAAGGGATCAAATCAGTTAAAATAGAAAAGGAAAAGTGGCCAAGGACAGCAAAACAAACCCCAAGAAATTCTTTAAACATATCAATGCCAAAAAGACAAAGTCAGATCATGTAGGACCATTTACCCTTTAAGGCACCAGGACGTTCCTGTACGTCATGGTGCAATGCCTTTCAATGCACCATGATGTCCAGGAACGTCATGGAGATTGTCCTGGCACAGGAGCTGTGCTCGACTGATCGCTGCCGGAGCCAAGCAGTGATTGACAGCCGGGCTCCTGCACTTGCCATCGGGAGCAGATATAACTCTGTGCTTGGCGGTTTAACCCCTTAACTGTCACGAATAGCTATCGCAGCTAAGAAGTGTGAAAGAGGGAGAGAGAGCTCCCTCTGTCCTCCATGGGAACCCCAGCAACGAAATAGTGGGTCTTTGGTGGTTGCCATGGCAACCTGGGAGCCAGACAATGACCTCAGGGTTGTCTATGACATCATTCTGCCAGGCTCTGCCTAGGGTCGGAGTCTGACAGCATGTCTATGTAAATCCACCTTTAGCATTCAACACTGCCTGAATCCTTCTGGGCTCTCAATCAGATTCAAGAATTGATTGAAATCTGATTCCAAGTCTCTTCTACACGTCCCCAATGTTGGTGAATACTGGTCGACTCACTTGGGTACGAATACAGTTTTTACTTCAACTCTACCCACAAGTGTTTGATTGGGTTGAGGTCTGAGGACTTTGGGGTCAATCCAGCAACTCCACTTCATTGTCATCGAACCATTTCTTCACCAATCTTGACGTATGCTTGGGTTGTTGTCCTCTTAATACCCATAGTGTACTAAGTAACTCATCTTGTAGGATATTTAATATAGCTCAGCATTGAGACCACCATTGATCCTGGTCAAGTATCCAACGCCTTTGGCTGTGAAACAACTAATATCCTCCACCAAACTTGACAGTTCCTCCAATTTCCCAATACATCGGCCCCCTTTTTCCTTGATTCTTCCATCAATGCCCGGTCTATTGACTTTCATCTCGTCACTGCAAATTACACATTTCCAATCTTCTACTATCCACTTTTCATACTTTTTTGTAAAATGGAGATGATGCTTCTTTTGATGATATTGACTTCTTCACCTTTTTTGGGCTACTATTCCAGACTCGTTTAATGACACATGGGGCTTGTATGGATGTGAAGATTTCACTATTACATGGCATATGAGCCAGCTCTACTGCCATATGTGTGATCCCTGAATTGATAGACCTTGTGATGAGTTGACTTGTTGACTCCAATATTTTGCCTGGACGTCCACCTCTTGGCTTTGGAATGGATAGACGAACTCCATTTCATATTGTTCCAGCTGTGATGGCACTCTTATAATGTAGTTTGGCAATTTTCTTGGCCAAAAGACCGTTATCAATGAGCTGGATGATGTGGTTTCTCTTTTCTTGGGAAATCTTCATGGCTGCTCCTTGATTTGAACCAGTGTCCTTTCACTTGGGAATCAACCTAATAACACACTGAGCTATTAGGGAATGTGAGAACAGGTTGTACTTTGTATTATACAAGAAGAAAAAGATTGATCCATCACCAGGAGCAAAACAGTAACAATGCAGTTACATGACAAGAATCTGCATAACTAAACAAATGCTAAATAGTTGCAAGTTAAATTTATGTATGATATAGCCAAGATGATTGTCTATAAGATGATGGTAGCCTCATGTTCGAAGCTGTAGTGGATGGTGAGATATGGAGCCTGAAAGTCAAAAGTTCAAAACACTGTTATCCTTTTGCTTGGCAACGTAGTGCAGAACCATATATCACTCCCTCTAGAGGTGAAGCACCCTAGGGGGAATACAGGTATAACTTTAAAAAATATAAAACATAATAAAAAAATATTAAACATTTACCATCCCCTTTTGTCATTTTCCAAATAAAAAATAAAAAAGTTACATATAACTGTTATTGCTGCATATGTAAAAGTCCAATCTATTAAAATATATCTTTCATCCTCTACAGTAAACACTGTGCAAGAGCAAAAATTCCCAGTGTCAAAATTGCATTTTTTTGGTCCTTAAGGGCGACGTGTCAGAAAAGAGGCGCTTCCACGTCAGTTTTAAGGCGCATTAAATGAGTGTATAATGCGCCTGAATAAATAAACCTGCCAAAAATCTGGCATGTGGTATTCCTTGTATAGCATATTTAATGTGCCTAATTTAGGCGTATACCAAAAAAAAAAAGCGCATAGCATATCATTGCTAGCATGTGTGATCCACCTACTCTAGGCACATTCAAAAGTGTCAAATGCGCCTAGTTTTGGTGTACAACAGTTCATTTATATAGAGAATACGGTGTAAAATACACCAAAAAAATGGAGTAGTCCTAATGGGACATGTCCGAAACTGTTTAGGTCTAAAACTCGCTCTTTTGCCCAGAGTAACCTATAGGCAAAAAAAGTGAGTTTTAGACCTAAACAGGTTCATACATGTAGCCCTAAGTGTCCCAAAAAATTGGAAAAAAAGTGATCAAAAAGTCGCATGTATCCAAATATGGTATCAAAAAAATTAGACTTCAGCTCGCAAAAAATAAGTCCTCACTCAGGTCCATAGATGAAAAAAACAAAATGTTATTTGTTGCATAATATGGTACAGCTGCACAATTGTAAAAAATAGAGAATAAAACAACAGAAATTTGGGGGGACATGTATGAAAAGTGTCTAGGTCTAAAACTCACTTTTTTGCCCATAGCAACCAATCAGACTGCCCCTTTTATTTTATATGGTGCTCTGGAAAAATGAGAGGGGCGCTCTGATTGGTTGCTATGTGCAACAAAGGGAATTTTAGAACTAGCCAGTTTTCATACATGTGGCCCTTGGTATCACTAGAATCGTACTGACTTGCATAATACATGTTATTTATGCCACACGGTGAATTCCAGAAATCCCAGCAAAAAAGGCCCAATTAAGTTTTTTCACGTCACCCAATTCTTTCCCAGCACATTATAGAAGATGATCAAAGGTACCAGTAAGTAGCCCATTTTGTTCTTCAAAAAGCAAACTCTCATTTGTCTATATAGATGGAAAAATAAACAAGGTTATGGCTCTTGCAAATCGGGGAGGAAAAAAACTAACGTGACGATAAAAAAAACCTGTTCTTTAAAGGATTAATGTTCTAAGCGACGGCTATCGTTCTGCTGGTCCAAAAGGAATTTATATTTAAATTTTAACTAAATTTATTAGGTTAATTTTTAAGCTGGCCATACAAAATGACAGGTTTCCGCCCCAGTCACAACACGCTTTGTGGCATTGTCACCAGCATCCATCCGGGGACTGTGAAAAAGATATCCTGATATATACAAAGGAAATAATAGAGCAAACATAGATATTTTTAGAATATATTTGCTCTGTTCCACTAGACCACATTTTTATGTCCAGAACATGAAAAATTTATGATCGTGATATGGAACAAATGTAGTCTAAAAGATACTGGGCCTTAGGTATGTATGAAAACTGTCTTTGTTGCCCATAGCAACCTATCAGCACTCTTTTTTTTTCCATAGCACTATACGAGATGAAAGCTGAGCGCTGGTTACTATAAGAAGTCTAACTGCTAGACAGTTTTCATATACACTGTCCACTATAGACCCGTATTGTTCAGCCATGTTATAGTTGGGATATTATTTCATGGATACTGGCAATGGAGCCACAAAACCTGATATAAATGAGGCCACCATACCCACCTGATACCTGCATTCTATGCTAGCATCAAAACAAGGGATAAGAGATCAATTTCTGTAGGCTCTGATCACTACTCCATTTTATATTCCACATACATTGTCCCTTAAAGAGATTTTTTTGGTTGAAGTGTCCAGCTAATTCTATGAGATTGAATTTGAAATCCAGGGGTGACTCTCTCCTCTCAGCAGGCGGTGTGTCTCTCCTCACTGAAGAGCTGTGACATCATCATTCTGTATTTGCAGTAGAAGGGGAAAGTTGTCTGGACAGAACAGATCTGCAGCTTCCTGCAGTGTTCTCTTATGTCTGCAGAGCCTTCATCTCCAGGCTCCACAAGCTCCTTGCTGTGCTATAACCAGATATACGCACAGCCTGAACTGATGAAACACATGAGAGGAATGCATGCTGTCCCGCCCTCTTACCCCTCTGTTATCAGGCAGGAGGCTGAGTGACTATGTTATATGGAGGGAACACAGGACATAAGACTGTGTTATAAGAAGGGATCTATGAGTTAAACAGTCAGTAATTAGTCAGATCATTCCCCTTAGAGCTGTGAGATAAGTATAGAGGCAGCTGCCATTTAACGTAGCTGGTTTTACTTTTGGTTTTAACAGCTCAGAGTTGAGTAAACACAGAGTGTGCAGGCAGCCAATAACAGCGCAGGGGGCGTGCCCAGGGAGTTTCCTTCTGGGGGCGTATCCCAAAAGGCTTAATGAAATGTCAGTCAGCCAATCACAGTGCAGGGGGCGTGTCCAGGGCGGAATCCATCCGGAGGCGTTCCCGACTAGACAATCACAGAAAAGGGGGCGTGTCCCGACTAGCAACAGCAGAAATAGAAAACAGATGCACAGAAAAGCTTATATCTACTATACCAAGTGACTTAGGTAATGCAACCCAATTACAAAAGTGCTTATTTTTACCGTCACCATAATCTGAGATATGATCTTTGTAGCGAGAAAACCCCTTTAATGGTTTTAGGAAAAGAACATTGTGAAGTAGATTGAGACTTTTACAACGCTAGACAATGTATGTTTTGCTTGTGTCCCTTAGGCTATGTTCAGACGGCTTATTTTGGGGCGCATTTTTCAGCGTATTTCGCGGTGTACTGCGCTCTAATACGAGCAAAATGTGCCCTATAATTACGGTAATCCATAGTTCCCATAGAGAACTATGGATTACGCCCCCTCTGCCCGCTCGTACAATACAATCGTATTGTACGCGCGGGGAGAGAAGTGACATGTAATGCATGTCTATGGGGCCCGAGGGATGCCCCCCCTCCCCCACCCACACACACACGTTGCGGGAGTGCGCACCGACCAGCGTGACTCCCGGACACCCGCCGTAATTGCGGGGTGTACTGTGAACATAGATTTACATGTAATTGCATTGCCTTGTCATTGTTTTTTTCTTTATCTTGTCTTTCATAATACAATAGACATTTTGAAACACTAAAGTATATAATTAAAAATTGGAATGATAAAGATGTTCTGTTTGTCACTTCCCTAGCCCTGGATATAGAGATTAAAATAATCAGATTATTTCAGTTTTAACAAGGTCTACAATGATACATGTCAGGAAAAAACATTCTTAAATATATGTGATTGAGAATTAATTTAGGGCTGTAATTACCTAAAAGATGTTTTATTTTAATTAAGAACTACAACATACAGTGTTATTTTAATATTTTAGGATGCAAAAGCACAAGTTAAGTCAGTGTTGTCATCTGCATGAAAAGAGTAGTTTTATAGGTAAAATGTCAGACATTTGAAATTTTAGATGCAGTTTTTGAAGCCTAAACAGGAATGGATTATAAATGAAGGACATATATTAACCCCTTACTGACACAGAACGTACTGATACATCCAGGTGTTGGTAATTTCCTATGCAGCGGGATTACTGCTGTTTAACCCTTTAGACACCACAGTGTCTAAATTAATGAGAAACAGTGTTGCGCACTGTTTCTCACAACGATCGACACCCCCACGGTGAGATCACAAGGTTCCGATATGTTAACCTGGCAGCTGGAAGCCTTTTGAAAGCTTCCATCGCCACCATGTATGCGTTTCTATGACTTCCTGTCCCAGGCAGGAAGTGATAGAACTGCCATCTTTGTAGACCCTTCAGCATTATACGGTGCATTGACGATTATGGTTAGAAGTGGTCAAGTACCCCCTTTTTTTTTTTTTCTTTAACTGTGACTTCTAGGGTACTTAAACACTACTGGGCGCGATCGACAATGCATCTTATAATGCTGAAGGGTGTATAAAGATGGCAGTTCTACCACTCCCTGCTTGGAACAGTCATAATGTCATAGTGTGTATATCATAGTGTCATAGTGTGTATATATATCACAAAAAGTTGGGGGTATTCGACTTTTGGCTGAAATTTGATGAACATAACATTTTTTGAATTTTTTTCAAGGTGAACTAAATGAGACCATCTCTTACCTTTAGAATGCACATGTCTAACTGTCCAATGTTTCAGTACAGGTGCTTGCCCTGAATCGCACAATAAAATTGAGCGGATCAATTTGAATTGGTATTTGAACAATCCTCCTCATCATGTTGTTCACATTTTGATATCATGAGACCAAGACAACACCTTAAAATTGATCAACAGTACCTCGCCATTACCATGCTTCAAGCAGGATGCTCTCAGGCGGAAGTGGAAAAGTGTCATCAGCAGGTTCTAATAGAGATACAGACAAGTTGTAATAGAGATACAGACAGACCATGCTGATGTAAATGGTTACGAATGGTCTGAATTGACTCTTGTTTGCCTCTCACCTCCTTTAAATGTGCCTGGTGTTGTGCGGCATTCATCATCTGGTTCCGCAAGGCATTGTTTACAATGAAGCGGTCACATCAGTGTGTGATGTAGCCAAAGGACGTCCACTTCTTTGCGTTTCTGTGACACTTCCAGTCTCTCTGTATCTCTGTTGCTACCTGCTGACACTCTTTGACACTCAGTTTTGTAGCTACAGGGGTCGCAGCGGTTGCATTTGCCCACAGGCCCCGCTCCCCACACGCTGTGTCGCTGAGTCACATAGACCCAGCGAGGTAGCACTCATAGCCACCGGTGAAGGCACTGGCTGAGGCAAAGCGGACGGTATGCACTGATACTGGCCGCTTAGCCCACTGAAGGCAGTGGCCCGATGCAATGATGTCATCGTGCTGCTGCCAGTACTAGGCCCTAAGCCTGTGACTAGGCTCCGGGCATAGTAGACACCAGAACTGGTGTCCCGGAACAGGCGGCATGATGACGTCATGCCACTCGATCGAGATTTAAAGAGCAGTGTTAGGCGGGAGAAGAAAGGTGAGCTGTGGTGAGTATTATTTTTTATTTTTTAATAGGGGGAATATTTACCCTAAGTGGCCCTAACTACCTACCCTGAGTGACCCTAACTGTCTATCCTAAGTGTCCCCAACTGCCTATCCTAAGTGGCCCTAAATACCTACCCTTTGGGGCCCCAAACCTCCCATAATGGTAATCTATCTGCCTACCACCCTAAAGGGGCCCCACCTACCTGCCCACTTACCGCAAGGGGGCCCTATCTACCTGCCTACCCCACCCCAAGGGGCCCTATCTTCCGCTGCCTACCACAGAAGGACCCCTATTTTCCCCGCCTACCCACTAAACGGCCTATACCCATACCTACCATAAGGGGTCCTACACCTGCCTACCTACCAAAGTGGCCCTACTACCTGACATTTCCAAATGGGCCCATCAACCCGCCTATACCAGAAGGGCCCTTCAACCCGCCCTAACAAAGGACCCATCTACCTGCCTACCTTCCAAAGGGGGCCCAACACCTTACTACTATAAGGGGCCCATTATCTGAATACTACTAAAAGGGGCCCACTCTTACCATTTCCAAGGGGGCTCCATCTACTTACCTACCTACTAGAAGGGGCTCTATACTGAAAGGGGACTTTACCTACTTAACAGGAAAAGTCTTCCTATTTATCTGTCTAATTCTGGTAATGGTGATCTTAGTGTAATGGTTTATATTCAGATGGTATTATTTAAATTTATGGGGGTAACGTTTCATGACGGGCGGTGTATCTTTGGGCCTTTTAATGTTATTTGTATTATTGGTCTTGTATATTGATTTTGGGAAGTGACAGTATGATGGATTAGTTTCCCAGGTAGTGGTATGGGGTATTCTTTGGTCCTTAATATTTTGTTTTTTGGAAATTGGTCTTGGGAAAAGGTTTGGTCCTTAACTTGATGGTATAACATACAAGTAGCCTTTGTTGATAACAAGAAAACAGTAACATTTCAATTGAACTTTTTCGCATAAACTTCAACAAAAAAAAACTCATAAAACAAAAGGGACAATTTTCATTTTTTTTTCCCTTTTACCACACATTTTTTTCATTTTTTTTTTTTTGGGGGGGGGGGGGGGTATGGACACTTTGGCTGTATAATTTGTTTTTCTTTGGGCCCAATCTACTATTGGACAATTCCTTTTAATAGAAATAATTTTCTGTAGCACACTACACCGCAGACATCCATCACGTCAAGTAGGGAACCTGTCATTGAAAAGTATTGGTCCACAGACGGTGTCTTAGAGTAGGGGGACCCCAAGCTGAAGTTTTGCTCCCGGGCCCATGAGTCTTTAGCTACACCCCTGTTGACACTCTAAGGCAGTGTTCCCCAACTCCAGTCCTCAAGACCCACCAACAGGTAATTTTTTCAGGATCTCCCACAGAATGCACTGACAAAAATGAAATAACCTGTGCACATCATTAACCACCGTGAATGCTCAAAAAACCCAAAAAAACATGACCTGGTGGGGGCCTTGGGACTGGATTTGGGGGCCCCCTTTCCTAAAGGTCAATGCCCACTTCTGTTGAGAAAACCTGCGGGGAAACCCCCGGCAAGGGTTTTTAGGTACTGTTGATCAATTGAAAGGGTTATTGTTTTGGTCTCATGACGTCAAATGTGAACACAGATGAGAAGGCTGTTTAAATCCCAATTCAAATTGTTTCCCCTAAATTTTTTTTTGGGCAATTTCAGGGTCAAACCCTTTTGAATTTTGCCCTTTTAAAGCTCCTTTTTGTTAGGGTGTTTCACACGGTGCTTTTTTGGTGCGTTTTTTGGATCTTTTTTTGTGCAAAAGAACAGCAATAATGATATACTTGTTGCAAAAAAAAACGATCCAAAAAAACCCGCATCAAAAACCACCAAAAACACCCCGGGTTGAAAGCACCTTTAGGGGTTTTCCACGACTTTTTGGAGCGTTAACGGGCCGTTTTTAACCTGCGAAAACTGCATCCAAAAAGCAGATCCAGAAAACCAACAGCTGATCCTGTATTGGGTGCTTTTGCATGCTTTTAAAAATCCGGTTTTTTGTTGTTTTTTCCAATCTTTAATTTTAAACAACCCATCCCCAAATTTTAAAAAATAAACCAAAATACCAAAAAAAACCCTTTTTTCCATTTCCATCAAATGTAATAAAATATGGAAATTTGAACCCCCCCCCCCCCCCCCCTATTTTTTTGTTTTTTTTAAATCAACCAAAAAGTTTTCCAAACCCCCCCCCTGTAAATGAATTAAAACAAAACATTTAAAAACTAAAAACCTTAAAAAAAAATTATAAACTAAAATAAATTTGGTATAATAATAAAAATTTATTACATTTTAAAAATATACATTTATAACTATTATATTTTTTTTTTATATTTAAAACAAAATTTATTTAAAAACTTACAAAAGGAAAATTTTATTATTAAAATAAATAAAATATAATTTTCTATTATATACTTTTGTTTAAATCATTTTTTTTTTATAAATGTAAATTTTTCATTTTTTTAAATAAGAAAAACCCAAACAAAATATTAATTTTATAAATTAAATTTAAATAATGCGTTTTGGAAGGGTTTTTGGGAGAAAACGGGGGTTTTGAAAAATGTTGTGCGCTTTTGGGTCCGTTTGGGTGCCAAAGCCCCTATATTTCCATGGGGATTTTTCTTGCGAAAACGCAAGAAGAATTGACATTCAATTCTTAAAAAGGATCCGAAAAGCGGATCGCGAAAAGGCATCAGCGATCACCGTGTGAAAGCGATGCGCTTTTGCCATTGAAGCAATGTTTTTTTCACACTGACAATTGTTAGATCCCTTTTTGGGTCCTTTTGCGGACCGTAAAACGGGGTACAAAAACTTGTGTGAACAACCCTTGAGATCATCAATTGTGCAAAAAGAGTGAAAAAACTGAACAGTTGGGCATGTGCATTCTTAAGAAGAGATGGTCCATTAGTTCACTTTTAAAAGAAATTTTATATTCATCCTGAAATTTCAACCAAAAGCCAAATATCCCTAAGGGAATGTTCACACGGCGTGTGATCTGATTTTGGATCCGTTTTTAATATCCATGTTCGATCCGTGTTTCGGACCCAAACGGACCCCAAACACCATCCAAATGTGCAGTGTGATTTAACATTGCTTTCCAATGTAAAACTGGCATCGATGTTCAGACGAGTGATCGCCGATGTGTGTTTACTTCTGTCTCTCTGATGTGCCCTTTTGGATCCATTCAAAGAATTGACAAGTCAATTCTTGATCTGAAAGACGCAGCAGACAACCTTTTTTAAAAACCATATGTTTTTATTAGAGCTGGTGTAATGGCTCATTTTTGTGTATGCTTTTAGCTTTTATCTAGTACAAATTTAGAGTGTATACGACTTTTTAATCACTTTTCTATTTTTTATGAAAGGTAGGATTTATGGAAGGCAGAAGACACAATTCTAGCATTGAGTGTTTTGCCGTTGTTTACTTTTTTTGAGGCGTTCACTGTGCAGGATAAATCAGACATGTACTCCTATTATACCCTGCCTATGGAGAATGTAATTTAGTAATATGTTAAAATGGCAGCCATGGAGGGCTTTATTAACCACTGGCTGCCAGGGCCCAAACTGAACGACACTCCAAAATTACATCACACTGGGGGTGGAGGGGTGGGGTTAAAGATGTCGGAACACGGTGCCGCAGCCTTGACTAACTGTTTACATGCTTCTGCTGCACTGGTTGCGGCATCCAAACACTTAAAGGGAACCTGTCACATAGGTTTTTGTACAATCTAGTGACAGACATGCTGTTTCCAGCGCTGTGTCCCTTATTCTGTAAGATGCTGTAGTTTTAGATTATTTACCCCTCAAATCTTATCAGAGCAAGTGTTTTGCCTCGCCCACGAAAGGCTAAACCCCACCCACTGACAGTTATTAATATGTTTTTCTACCTATTCAAAGTAATAGGTTTATCAGTTGAGGTGGGCGGGGCTTTGCCTCAGGGGGGCGGGGAATGAAAAAAACTGACTGACTCTTTTCTAGGGTGAAAACAGCAGATTTGAGCACTAAATACTCAAAAACTACAGCACCTTACAGAATAACGGACACAGTGCTGGAAACAGCAGGTCTGATACTACCTTGTTCTGTCCTCAGCAAGGGGGACATAAACTATGTGACAGGTTCTCTTTAAATGGCCAGGATCAGAGTCGTCTTGTGCTGAGTGTCAGCTGTTATTAAAGGTATGTTCATACGGTGTATTTTTGTGGCGTACTTCGGCGTGTAATTGCGCTGCAATGCCCGCGAAGTACGCCCAGCAAATACAGTAAAATCATAGCACCCATTGAGTGCAATGACAACCCAGTCTATTCACCAGTGCGTGCTGTGCACCCGTAACAAGTAAAGTAATAGGAGGCTGGGCCATCGTGCTGTTGTAAGCACGCGCCATTTGAACCTACCCTAAGGCCGTGTTCACACGGCTTATTCCCGACGGATTTGTGCGCCGTATTGAGCGCACAAATCCCCCGTTGAATAAGGGGCGGGACGTGGGGGTCAGGGCCCGTAGGAGCCCCGGGGGGGCGCCGCTCCGGCCCCATAGACAATGCCATTGTTTACGGCCCGTCCGCGCCGTAAATAATGTGCATGTCACTTCTTCTCCCCCCGCGGGGGATTCGCTGTTCTCATAAGAGCAGTGGAATTAAACCCAATTGCTGCCCGGATTGGCCCCGTACTGAAGCGCAAATCCGGCGCGCAGTACGGCGCCAATACGCGGCAGAATAAGCCGTGTGAACGAGGCCTAACAGGGAGCACCCGCTACATATGGAGCAGACTCCATACTCCCTTAACATTGCCATGGCGTATTAAAACATAGCCACCAAAGGTTTGAAACTATAGTTCATGGTTTACTATAGCAATATAAAACTAGAGGCCCCCTGTTTAAAAAACTGTCTAGGGTTTAGGGTATGGTTTACACAGTACTGCGGCACGTGCAGTATGGCAGCATACATTGTGGTTTTTGGGAGCTCGCGCTAATACACGCGTACCCCCCGCGCGCAGGGGGGCGGCAGCCCCCGGCCCCCCTTTGGCATTTCGTTACTCCGGCGCCATTCCGACCAGGTAATTTTACATTCACTTTTCTCCCCGGATACAATACACGTATTGTAAAGAAAAAGGGGAGAAGGGAA